>ML805295.1:8457-57128 GCA_009831015.1 Picea engelmannii
AATAGTTCCTCTATTCTTTTGGCTTATTCAATTTGGGTCTTGAGATGGACAATGGTTTCAAAACTTTTGCTAATATCATCATCTACATTTATATCTTCTTTTCCATTCTTTAGTCTTGTGATCTCTTCTTCCTTTTCTTCTAACTGAGTCTTATTTCTCTCTTCTTGTTCCTTGAGCATTTCCTTTAATTTCAAGATGTGCCTTAGACTCCTCCTAAGAAACTTCTTAGGTTTATTTGGAATATAGTTATATTCTATATAATAATGATCACTTATATATCTATAAAAACCCTCTTCAACTTCCTTTTGAAGTTTAAATAGATTTTCTTATATTCTTTTCATGGGATAATTACCATCAAACTTTACACAAACTATTTCTAGATCTTCTTATTCACTTGTAGAGAAAAATTCATCATCATCATTGCAATCAAGGGTTTTTTAGGGTTATTTACCTTCATTTGAAATATCTTTACGATCTTCCTTTTTGCCAACATCCACACATAATTCTTTGCCTTCATTTGAAATGTCTTCAAGATCTTCCTTTGTGCTATCATCACTTGATTCTTTATCTTCACTTGAAATGTTTTCAAGATCACATTTATAAATAATACAATCAAGGGTTTTTGGAGATTCTTTACCTTTAATGATCTTGATGGAGTGATCTTCAATATCTTCCTTCTCCTTCTTTCTTTGATATGTCTCATCTAGTTTTAGCCATAGATCCCTGGCGGAAGTTCATTGTCCCATGCTCTCTTTTATAGGGCTTGAGAGTCCACTAAGATTGGTCTTGAGAGCCAATGCATCATTCTTCTTTCCTTCCCTTTGAGATGCAAACTTTGACTTTTTCTTCAATGAAACCGATCCACCAATGGCTGCCTTCCAAATAGTTTCTCCCATTTCCTTCAATTGTACTCTCATCTCTATTCTCCAAGTAGAATAGTTTTCCTCATCAAGGATTGGAACTTCATCATCCATTTGTGTGTCTATGGATCTCTTTCAAGCTTGTTAACACTTGTAGTGAAGTCTTGCTCTGATACCAATTGTTGGACACACCTACCACACTTAGAGGGGAGGGTGAATGAGTGTGGGGCTCTTTTTCCCAAAACTTCCCTCTTACACAAAACTCATTAGTTAGCATTCAAAATTTTACTCATTACTCATTGTTGTCATTTATAACTAGTTATATGTGAACACATATCAGCAACATATATCAACAATATATTATCAACAAGTCATCACCACAAGGAACACAAAGAACACAAAATGTATGTACAAATTTCTTTTTATTACGGACTACAATCCTTGGGGTTTTTCAGCAACAACTAAATAGAGTACAACTCTACAAGAGCACCAAATCTATCATGCAAGACTCATCTTACACACTCAACACCAACTGAGATGAGGCAACAATCCTCAACATACATCAATCTGCAATAGGTATGTGACCTGTCAGTAGTGCAACTCACGTGTGTACACACCCTGGCTCACTACAGCCCACATAGGTACACAACCAGTGTATACAACAGCATGCGTATACTTTCTGAGCTATTAGGTTTTATTCTTCAAGATTAACTCAGATCCTATGTAACCAATTTATCATTCTCTTATGTCTATCATTGTCCAAACTGACCACCAGCCAGTCACAACACATCTAAGCTCTTCAATAGCTTACTCATGCTCCACAACCAATCAATATGAATGCTAACTTAATCATGTATAAACAACTAGTATACCATAGCAATCATATCACAATTGAATCACAAGAGTACTTCTCACCCCATCAACCAACATAAACCACATCACAACAGCCATACCAAGAATTCCCTAAGCATTCACAACACAACAAGAAATACTATCCATCAAGACAATAATGTAACCCTACAAGTGTCTCAGTGAAATATTTGAGCTCATAGAATGCAGATCTGGAACTTGCTTCAGTATTCAACAACCAGTAATCATCTCAAACACAAATCTTCATGATTTTATCCATTGTACATGCCCTGTCCTCATACATCTCACGTATGTACGTGCCTTGACCCATTATAGCCCGCGTACACCTCAGAATCTAGGGTTTCTGAAGCTTCGAGACTTTTGTCGTCAAGATCTATGATATTTTCGAAACATTGATGCGTCCATGAGATCCTTCTCACGCTCTCTCTATCATAATATATCTTCAATCATGCTCAAGATATCCACACCAAAGATGCTCTCACAAGAAGCTCTCCATCAATACTCCAAAATATATTCTCACAAGAAGCTCTCCATTGATCCACAAAAAGGGTGTTTTACAAGACACCATTGCTATATTATTTATACTTTCAGCCTCTAGGTCACTTTACCCATTTCTAGGTCACTTAACCTATTTTCCTTATTTTAGGGTTAACCACTTTCCATAAATAGAAAGTTCTCCAATACTTTATCATTTAAATATTTCTTCTTTATTTTGTCATCTCACTTTATCATTTAAATAATCTTTCTTGATTTTGTCACTTTTGTTTATTATTTAAATAATCCACCTTGACTTTGTCTCTTTACTTTATCATTTAAATAATGATTTATTCTTTTCAAGCACTTTGACTTATTTGACCTTTTGGGGCTTCAAGCCAACATGTGAGGGTCCTCCAACTTTGTAATGCCATAACTCTCAAACCATGAGAAGTTATGTGACATTCCGCATGCCACCATAAATGGCATGACAAGGACTATCCATCTAGGATAGTTTCACCAACAAATTCATTGATCTTCATATCATTATTCCACATACAGGCATGGGTCCTCCAACCATTCTTCTAGGATAACTCAATCCGCAAAGCGTCTTCCCATGAGGGATTTCACCATAAGGGGACCACTTTGGAGTTCATCTGTTTTGGCACCTTATCAATCATGATAAGACAATAATGAGTCATCTATACATTTTTCTAACAATGCATCATATACCAATGAAACCACATCAATCCATCTTCTTCATGTATCAATGACAACTCATTGATCCATCTTAATCACCTCAATGAAAACTCATTGATCCATCTTCATCTATGCATTCTCATCAAGGACAATACATATTACATTTAACATCAATCAATCAATCAATCAATTGACATCAATCAATCAAACCATTGGCATCAATGACAAAATGATCCAACACCTAGGAGGTTTAAGGATGAGATAGAGAAAGAAATTAAGGAATTGCTAACGATGGGACACATCATACCTAGCAGCAGTCCATTCACTTCGTCAGTTGTCTTAGTTCTAAAGAAAGATGATACCATGAGGGTGTGCATCGACTATCAGGCCTTGAACAAGAAAACCATCAAGAACTAGTATATTATCCCTCGCATCGATGAGTTTATGGATGAACTGCATGGAGTCATTTTCTCCTTGAAGAATGATCTATGCTTTGGATATCATCATATCAACATCCAAGAGAAATACATAGAGAAGATCGCATTCAGATTCCACTTTGGTCATTTTTAGTTTCTGGTTATTCCATTTGGGCTAAGCAATGCATCGACTACATTTCATTCTTGCAAGAACCACATATTCAAGGAACAGTTGAGGAAATCAGGTTTATTTTTCTTCAACGACATCTTGGTCTAAAAAAAGACGTGGCAGGAGCATATGAGACACTTGGATGAGGTACTGAGCATCATGGAGACACATTCATTATATGCCAAAGAGTCCAAGTGTGAGTTCGGTATGAAGGAACTACTTTACTTGGGCCACATCATCAGTGCATAGGGGGTACAGGTGCACCAGGAGAACATCGGGGTCATTATTTCTATAGCAAGAAAACCCCCCTATGCACTACACTAGGGTTCAACATGTAGGCAAATCATGACTGTCGAAAAGTATCCTACCTTTCTAACTACCCCGAGCATACCCCAAATTCATACATGAAAGACAAAGTGAAAACATCAGGTAACTTTGCCCTTTACTCCACGTCTGGTGTCCATCCTCTCACGTTCGATAGCTCTGTTGATTGCAAGCCTCCTCCCAAGGATGACTTGCATTCGCAAACAGATAAACGGGAAACTAAAAACATGCATCTCATATATAAAGCATGGGTTAGATCTTATAATAAATCATAAATAAAATACAAACATTTGGCACATCATATTTCGAGATAGGAAAAGTATTTCTTTTATTGATACCACAATGTTTACTTACAACAAGGTCGATCACTGCTCCACGAACCCGGTCCGGGATCCTCTTCACCAAGCTTCAACTGTGCCTCCACGTATCTTTCTCCTCTCAACCTCTCTCTAGAAAAATGGAATAGGCTTATGATGGAGGAAAAAGGGAAAAATGGGAAATTCTGAGGCAAATCTCACAAGGTGGCTGCAATCTATTGGGGTAAGGAGGGGATGTGAAATGGGTAGAGTTTCACTATTCGTATGCTTAGCTTAGGAATGAGACCCCAAAACCTACTTTTATATGACAAAGGGATGGTTATTTGGTTGGGTGACGGGCTATAGGCGGTGTATCAGTTGGGAAACTACCCAATAGCCCGTAATCTCAATGAATTCCTTGCAACTTTTTAATGTTTGCAACTTTTTAATGTTTGTGAATTTTTCAAGTATACGCGGGCTATAATGGTGAAACTAGCATACGTACACGAGATGTAGTGGTGCAGCAAGTGTGTGTATGCGAGAAGTACTGGTGCAGGGCTTGGAAAAAATAGCAAGTAAGATGGTCTGATGCCAGGTATGCATGTATGAAGGAATTTAGGGTTATAACATATGCCCCCAATGTGTGAAGTCAGAAGAGAATTTGATGTCTGAAATACATTACAAAATATTCACCAATGTACGAAGCAAGTGAGCCTAGGACCAGAGTTCGGGAGGTGCCATCTGCAAAAATTACAATTGTCTCTCCGAGGTGGGCATACCCATGCTCGGGATGAAATAAATCATGGTTACCAATCAAATACACTGCAGGTCCATGTCATATAACTATATAAAGTGTATCCATGAGCAATGCACAGTGGATCTACATCCAAAAATCAAATATATACATGTATAGTATCCATCTTCAAGAAGCCAACGATGCCTGATGGCTGGAGATGAGGCCTTCAGAGCTCAAGCAACAACTTCAAGATATTAAAACTCGGGTAGGAGTGTAATGTGAGTGTACAACTTCACCACCCATAGGTATTTGACAGCTCGCCGGGAATAGACAAGAGGATCTCGGTGATCAGCCAGAGAACTTCATTGATTTCGAACAAGGACTTGATTGGACTTTCGGGATGGTCGGGCATCAGGTCAAGAGAAAAAATATAGAAAGGTCGACTTAGGTTGGGTAAAAATTTCCTTGGACAATATCAAAAAATATGCTAAGACTTGGGCAACATGTCATTGACATAAGTTCACGATGCAGGAGGCAATGCAAACTCTCCATGTGTTTGGAAGAATAACCAAACAGAGGAGGACACATCTCTATGTAGCGAGAACAACTTCCTAAGGTCATATTAAATCCCAAATCTTCAAGAACAAACAGAAGGATGTGATTTGTCCAAGGGTGACTCATTGTGCTTCCATAAAAATAAAATATATTTTCCGTCCTCTTTTTGGGGTTTTTTTTTTATTTTTTTTGTCTTTTTCAATACTTTTAAAGAGCTTGAAAAAGAATAAAATAATGCTACGTTAAAAAGGAGGAATGAGTGTCGCAATCATACTAGTTCCAAGTGCAAGGAACATACTAATGCTCATATCAAGGAGACATGTGTAGGGAAAGGACACTCGAGGAAAATTCCTCCATGGGTCAAGGTGTCAGGTCGCAGAGGCAAAGTGCTACAAGGCTTGCGTATAAGGCATGCTTCAAAGGTCCAGTTGAGAGCAACATGGAGCTGACATTAGGCCAAATACATAGAGATGCAAATGAGATAAGCAAGACATGATGAAACCCCCTTCAACGTCTTTTTCACGAGCCCAGAGAAGGTAAGATCGATGGTTTTTCACGTTTAGAGAGTCTGAAAAACATAAAAGAAGACTCCACTGGGGTACCTTTTTCAAAAATAGTCTATTCGGTTCGAAAAATGGATAAACTAGCACCGAAAAGATGTCTATTCGGAACAATTTTAATTAGTGTAACACAGACAAGATCACTCGACAATCTTCTCAATTTTAATGAGTCTGAAAAGAGCTTAACTATGGACTCTATATAGTATGTTCTTCTGGACCAATTAATGAGTGTGAAGGAACAAGGTCACTCAGTGATCTTTGTTGTTCCTGAGTCTGTACTAAGGCTTCAAGTACAATGTCAAGGCATCCGAAAGTATGTAAAGGATGAATACGAAGATGTATGTTATCCTTTGGTGTAGGAAACTAATGAAGGTTTCTACGTTCTCGTTGTCTAGCTTCCAACTGCTCTTGAGCAGTTATATCACGCTCAATGGTTTCCCATGAAAGTTCTAATTCCTCCCGGGTGTTAGCAGTTTTAAGGATTGTATCGAAAATATTTAAAGCAATATGATTTTGATTAGAAAGTTCGGGTTGAATATTAAGTTGAGTAGTTGCAGGGACAATCATTGAGGAACAGTACCAGTATGGAAATGATTTATCGTGAGATTTCAACGCTATTTCAATTTAGTCGAAATAAGAGAAATTTTTGCATGAAGAACACAATAGGGATGCAAACTAAAGGCCCTTTCCCGTAACTGTATTATTTTTCAGTAAATATGTGGAATGAGAGAAAAATATTTAGCTGTGGATAACGTAAGGTTCCTATTAGTACAAAACTCACACATACACAAAAGAAGAAATTGACATAGAAATAATTGACATAGTGTAAATAAATATAAAATTTTGTAAATTTGAATTGGTCTTACACCTGTTGATAGCTGGTGCAGAGGAAAGACAAGAAACAATTACAGAAATTTAAAATCCCTTCACTATAGTAGTGGTCGTACTAAGTTATAGTGATACACATCAATTATGTAGAGCAAAATGAAAAGAAACAAGAAAACATAACGAAACAAACTTGTAACACAATCGTGACAGAATCGCGAATCTTCAAATTGCTTGTATTAACTTCTTTGATGAAAAATCTCTATTACATTCATTACCAAAAAGTCCAGCCCCTTGGTTCTTCTTTTGGTGATCTATTTATACAAATTTTCCCTCCCCTACTCCTATTTTCAAAAAAATGCTAGTTGCCTGCTTTTACGTGACTTAGTGCATATTATACATCTGTTCATAAACTGGATACAAGTTGTGAAAGTTCCGCTTGACAGTTGTGAGGAGCGAAAACAGTCCATCTCTTCTACTTTATTTTCAAAAAGGGCCAGGTGCTTGTCTTTGCATAGACTCAGTGCATATCCTACATTTGTCCATGAATTGGGATACAAGTTGTGACGGCTCTGCTTGACAAATGGCTTCGGCAAAGTAGCACTCTCGGGCTAATTGTGGAATTCTATTCCCCATATATGCATCAACCATATCAAGGGCGCCGAGTTGTGTGCTGGGCTGAATCAAATGTCCATCAATTTGAGCCATGTCTACCTTGTTTATCTTAGATATCTCTGCCAAATTTCTCTCATTTTTCTCCTTCATGTCGAGGGAGATCTGCTCTAAATTCATCTTCCTTAGTATCTCTGTGTCACCCCCACTTTCCATCCCCAACAGTTCACCATTTATGGATTTGAAAGTTTCTTCTAGTGAATTTGTCACTTTTTGAGCCTGCTCCTTGCTTAAAGTAATATCATGCTCCCAATTTTTTAACAAAATATTTCCCCTAGTCTATTCAGCAATGGTGAGCCCGGGAGACCCTGCTGAAAACCTATTGTTGGTGGCTATCACTGCTTCTTGGAAGGCGATCCGAGCATCTTCTGCGTTTCTTTCCTTGACAACCAGATTCTCAGAAATCGGATGCATTAACAGGCAATCTCCCCGAAATTCCCCTACTTTGTTTAGCAGACTCTGTTGAGCAGGAAAGATCCTGCTCTGAATGTTGATTGCTCGGGAATTAACAATCTCGATGTCGATCACATTGCTGCCTGCGACCTCTAACTAAGCCTGTAACTGTGTGATCGTATCCCTCTACTGACCCGACTGCACTCGACCCTCTCGGATCACTGAGTTTGCTTGTTCCAACTTGTTTTTCAGGACTTTGATCTCTTTCTTATCGGCCAATTGGGCCAGCTCTATTGCTCCACTCGCTTGACTCTTAGCGTCTTCCGCAGCCGAAGCTACTCGGGCTTCAAGAGTCTTGATTAGTCGATTTTTTCTCTTGAGCTGATTTTTCAACATCGCAACCGAGAATTGGTTCGCTGACGTATAAGCTCCCAACGTCCCTGCTATCTCTGTGGCGAACTCATCACTTTTCTTTTTTTTTCCATCTGTCATTACTTTGGATTTTTTAACAGTGGACTCTCCCTCTTGATAAAATTCCCGCTTTACCACATCCTTTCTCTTTCTGTCAAAAAAGAACTCATTAGGGGGGAGTTCCTCTGCCCTTATAGGTCTTAGTTCTTCACCAAATATCCATCCCTCGCTAACATCTCCCTGAGCCGGCTACAAGGGTGTGACAGAGGTGATGGGCTGTCCGATCTGCTTCGCCCCCTTCCCTGGTGTGACGAGTGGGTCCTGTTCTTTCGGAAGATCGAAGGTCTTCGTCTCTGTCCCTGTCTCTGGAGTCTTCTCTTGCTCGGGATTCTTCTCCTGCTCGGGATTTTTTCCCTGTTCGGGACTCTTATCATGTTCAGGGTTCTTCTCCTGCTCGGGACTTTTCCCCCGTTCGGGACTCTTGTCCTATTCAGGATTCTTCTCCTGCTCGGGACTCTTTCCCTGTTCGGGATTCTGCTCCTGCTCCCCTTCCTGACATTTTTCGGGATTAGAAGTTTTCCCCGCAGAACTTTCAGCCTTCTTTTCTTTTTCCTTGGAAAGTCCCAAACCTCCCAGCACCACGGGGAGACATCTTCTCCTATGTTCCTGAAATTTTAAAACAGAGGCCCTATCTTTGGGTGCTAGGGATCTGATTCGAAATTACACTTATGAATAGGACCTTGCCCCTCGGAAAACATCATCCGAGGGCGAACACTCGTGTTCAAACCTCTTTAATCCACAATTCCCCAAATGGATGCTTACAATTCTCTGCGGATCATGCTTTTTGTACTCAATAGAGAATAGGCTCAAATCTTCTAAGGTGGCAGCTTCAGCCTTAGCATGTACGAAATCTAATAAGGAATAGGAATTAAGCCAAACAGGGAAAAATGACCATACCTTCTTTGATGACGCTTTGAGCTCTTTACTTACTCCGTCGATTACTGTTTGTCGCGCAATCTCACGACAGGCCAGCTTGTCGAGGATGAAAAGCGGTAGCGCCAGAGCAGGGACAACCACTTCGAAAACTCTCAAATAGGAGAATTCTTCTTCTATGTACCAGTCTGCGATGTGGCTCAAATTCACAGCAATACTATCTGAGATGCGAGGTGGCGAAAGACCAAAAAGGGTGATGTGCAGGGGCACCATCACCCAGTTTAAAATCTCATAAACAAACTTATTTGCGTTATTTTCCCACAGCTTGTCGTGGTACTCATGAACACTTTTCTCTTGGGTTGGACTCCAAGCCCAATTCATCAAAGGAAAAGGCGTCATGGAGCATATCGCGTCCATGATATACGCGGACATGAAGAATCTGGATGGTCCCCCGGCTGCTTTTTTCTCCCGGTAATCTGTAATTCTGTTGAACAGACAATCGGAGAGCATTTTAGCCCAATTAAATGAGCAACCTTCCGCTACCTGAAAGATGAGACGTACCCACTGGATGTAAAAATGTGCGGTATCTTCCCATCCGAAAAGTCGACAAGTCATCATCACCACATACATATATTATGGCTCCAATGAAGAAATTGAATACACACCCTTGTCATTCACTCTTAATGTTGCGGAACACGACACCCAATCTTTAATCAAACTAGGCATGGTTTTATCATATTCCTCGCATTCCTTCTTTTTTAATTCCTCCAGGAATTCTTTGCCATATGTATATTCGGAAGTTGTTGGGAGCTTGTACATAGATTGGATATGTTCTGGTCTGAAAGTCCCGACCATGACCTGTCGGTCATTCATGATAGTTCTGGCGGGCAAGTCGATATGATCCAATTCACATCGGATCATGTCGTAGTATGCGAGCAACCGAGGTCTGGTCGCTACCAGGTGCATTCCCGACTGAACAATTGTCTTGTACTTAGTATTCAGGTCATCCTTTAAAATATCGTTGTCATCGTCATCCGAGCCAGAATAGTTTACCAACTCGGATTGCAGAATGTCTGAAATAAATAACCAAGTGGGTACTGAGCCGCCAGTCCGTGGTGAAGTGTCTGAGACATTGTCTGGACCCTGCGCTGCAACCTCGACATTTGCTTTCGCTGCTCTCCTTGGGGCCATGGCTGATGCTTGTTTTTTCTCTCTTCTGCAATAAACCTGTGTATACATGCGGAAATTAGTTTCCTTGGAGCAAGGTGAGCTCTGTGCGCTTATGATAAAAGTTTAAAAAGAATGAAACTCTCGTATATATTTGAAAACTCTGTACCCTTTGAATAAATCTGTCAAATCGCACATAAAACCAAATTAAATGTATAAATCCAATCTTATTTATTTGTGGATTTACCCTAAATCTTCATTAATGTCATCAATGTTCGGCGGCTTGACAGGAAATCGGGTCATGAAGAGCAAGTAAATTCCTCGTGAAGTGTGCCAACCTCGATGCGCGGGACGTATCTTACTTAATTTCATTTTTCTAAAATTTCAAATCTTAACGGCTTAAAGATTTCATCATTTTTCGTCACATCGTGAATTCTCGTTTATCTTTTTGTCTTTAAAACTCGCGAGACCGCAAGTTCTGATTTTAGCTTAATTAACACTAACTGTGATTTGGTGGATTGTTAATTATATAATTAACTTAATCGTCATATCGCGATTCGGGAATTAGAAGACAAACTTTTGGGAGAATGATATGTCGAGTCGCAACATCGCGATGTGGCAATAATTAAGGTTCGAATTAAGAGAGGGAAATCTCAGATTAGGCAATTAATTAATCTCGCTATAATTATGTCGCAACTTCGCGAATCGGAGTTTTGGACACCTTAACTTTATGAAGGAGAATGTCGAGCGGCGATGTGCCGAGAACCAAATTTAACCGTGGTTAGTTTTTTAGCCTTGGTTTTTGACCAAGGTTATCAAAAAACGTTATCGGGCTCTCGGCTCTCGGGGTTGTAAAAGCAAAAATTTAGGGTCGACGACTGTCGAGGCGTGAAACCCCGACGACGTGTAAACATTTTTAAAGGTTTTACCCCAGTTAATGCTTTGGACGAAAATTAGACCCGAATTCGCGTTTTCGCGATTCGGGACTTGTGAATTCAAGAAATAAAGTGTCTGACTTGCGAGACCCCGAAATAAAACAAAAAAGCAAATGTACTTACGCAAAACGAATCTTTTTTTGAAAGTGAAAAATCATTGCTATTCAGGCGGCAAGATTTCAGAGCTTCATAATTTCGGAAGGAAAAGAAAAACAACTTTAGATCTCAAGCATGAAAACTTGAAAATTGCGCGAGGTGAAAAACAAGGGTGGCTCCAACATAGGCTCCAACTAGGGATCCCGCTTCCCTGTGAGGCGGGAAGAACAGTAGACCAGGTGCCAAAATTGGGTAAATGGAGTCATAGGCTGATATCAACAGAAAAATCAAGGGAAAAGATAGAAGGGGAGGGAAATTTCACTTGGAACCCCAGAGATTTTTTCGAACCCAGATACTCTTTCTAAACACAGCTAAAGTCACTTTCGCAATTTTCCCTTTCTCGCTACTGAGTTTGGTGAACGCTTTAAGACAATCGTAACGCTCCTAGGATATTCAACAGGTCTTGTGATTCTTATCTTTCATCAGAAGAATGATATTATATAATCTAAAATAGGGGAGTCCCATCGGAATTTGGGGAAATGATCAGGTTTTCAGAAAGTGTTGATTACCAGAGTAGATTGAGGTTTATGTATAACAGCCTTACAGATCTCCCAGACATTGCTTCACTGCCAGTGAGCATGTTCAGTACCCCGGTGAAGTTGTCTGACCCTTTTCTACTGAATTTCTTTTCGCCAATTCGAAAAATATTTATGCGTTTAAACGCTAAGACGAGGGAAATCATTTCTGAATTTCCTCTAATCGTCTTAATAGACTAGGTGGGGGCAATCATTTCTGAATTTCCTTTCACCACCTGTCTTAGTATTTACTTTTAAAACACGAAGATGGGAGCAATCAGTTTATATCAGGGCTGAGATATGTATAATATTTTTTATCAGAGGTCTGTCAACTTATTTTGATTACTCGGTATCAACCTTCCTTTGACCCTCACAAGACCTTTAGTTCTTAGGGAGACAAGGGAGAATGAATAAAACTTTAAGGGACATCATGTTCAAGCAAGTTTTGATTTTTTTGACGTTGTTGAAAAACCTAGGAAAGCTAGGATCACTATAAACGTTCCTTAACTTAGCAAAATATCAAGTAGTAGTGAGGACCAGCTTTCTTATTAAGATCTGTTCCGAAATCCCTAAGGTTAAAAAACGAAAAACTTTTACTCCTTTGCAAAAACTTGGGAAGATAGTGACTTGCTAAAGTTAGACTCCAAATATAGACAGAAAACAAGGTATCAATTCAATGGCTTAATATACAAAAGGTGACAACAGTTCAAGACTGGTTTTCAGATATATTTTGGAACAAAATTTATGACTGACTGTTTTTGGATTTTGATATATTCACTCAAATTATTTGGTTTGAAGATTATGAAGTCAAAAATAATCCCATTATCTGCTTTTTATATTTCAATTTGAACAATATTACCTTAGATTGCTAAAACAACCTTTCATGATCAGAGTATTGAAAAAACTTACCTCTGTCTTTTCTTTTCAATTTCTTTGTGGGCTACGAATTATCTTATGTATCACCTGTTTTATGTCGTCCTATTTCCCACACCGATATGCACCTTATTTCTTTAGCTAGTTTCATCTGCAGCTGGAATCCTGCACAAACAAATACGAATTTGATTTAAAATGCATTGAGAATTTAGGAAGGAAAACCAAAAAATGAAAATAAATGCTTGAGCAAAAACATACATATGTACAAAAACTTATAATAAAATTTATTTATTTACAATTATATATATACAATTTCTTATTTTTCATTTTATTTTATTTCCTTTTTCCTTCGACAACTGTCAAGTCATGTAGTTCTTTAGATATCGCCCGTTGACAGGGGCGCTGAGAACTTCTCCATCAATATTTTCTAGGAGAAAGGAATTTTTTCCTTCTGGAGCCGAGACCCTGAATGGTCCATACCAAAGGTGGTCAAATTTGCTATGCTTCGCGGCCTCTTCCCTTCTCGCATTCCATCTTAACACTAAGTCACCTGGGAAGAACTCTCTATCCTTTACTTTGAGATCGAACAATGCTTTCATATCATCCTGGTATTTCTGCATTTTCTCGTCAACCTCCACTCTGAGCTGTTGAACCTCAATCAGTTGGTTAATTCTTCTGGTTATATGATTGGGTTCTTCATTTTGATCCTGCCATAATTTCATCACTGGAAATGCTAAGTTTATAGGCAGAACCGCCTCGGTCCCATATACCATCTGAAACGGCGAAATGTCGATAGACCTTTTAGTGCTGATGCGGTTTGCCCACAATGCGTGCTTCAAATGGACATGCCAGGACCTCTTATTTTCGTTCAGTACTTTTTTGATTACATTTACCAGGCTCTTATTAGATGATTCATCCAGCCCATTTTCCTGAGGGTAATAAGCAGTGGAATGGCCAAGAACGATGTTGTACTTCTGGCAGAAGTCGATCATAGCCATTGACTTGAAGGCCTAGGCGTTGTCGGTAACAATCTTTCGGGGACACCCAAATCTTGATAAGATGTTATCTTCCAAGAAGTCGATCACCACCGAGTCTGTTGATATTTTGGTTGGAATTGCTTCCACCCACTTGGTAAAATAATCTGTGGCCGTTAAAATCCACTTATGCTGAGCACTGGAATGGGGATTAATTTCTCCTATGAAGTATAATCCCCATTGTTGAAATGGGGCTTCAGTTTTGACTGGAACAAGTGGTAATGAAGGGAGTTTTTGCTTACCAGTGAATATTTGACACGAGTAACAGGCACGTACTTTAGCATTAACGTCCAAAAATAGTTTCGGCCAATAGTATCCGGCCCTCAGGATCTTGTAGGTTGTGGCTCTCCATGCATGGTGCCCCCCGCAAATTCCTTCATGAAACTCTTCTATAACTCGCGGAGTTTCCGAATCAACCAGACAGACCAGTAAAAACCCGAGTGGATCCTTCCAGTATAGTTGATTTTTGGAGATGCAATATTTTACAGCATGGAGTTTTAAAGTTCTGTATTTGGCTGGTGTTAGTCCATCCGGGCATTTCAAGTTTAACAAGTAGAATACTATATATTTGTACCAACATGACGATATGAATTTTTCTTCAACCTTGCTTGGATATGTCTTGTCATCCGGCTCTTGCAAACGTATGTCTCCATCTTCTCCTTATAGGAAATTTATGTCAAGAGCTCTAAGGTTTGACTCAGCCAGGAGTTTGGCCAGACCCTTTCCTTTTATCAATTTAGTTGGATTGATTTCCAGGTCAAATTCTTGTATTTTAGCGAGCCAGCGCCCTCGTTTTCCATCACTATCTGGCTGTACCAATATATCCTTCACAGTACTGGTTGGAACGTACGCGATAATTTTTGAATGCAGAACGTAAGTTCTAAATGCTTTTAGTGCTTTCACCATTGTGTACGCCTGTTTTTCTATTATATCATATTTTAGCTCGGCGTCTCTAAGGCTCTTGCTAAAAAACGCGATCGGGCGTTCAAAGCCTTCATCATCTTTTTGCAGCAATACCGCGGTGATAGTATGTTCAGAAGCGAATGAGAAGATGAGGAAATCTCTCAAATAATCTGGGCTTGTTAACACCGGTGCCTCGCTGATGACTTTTTTAATACGCTCAAACGACGCCTTAGCTTCGGTCGTCCAATTTACTCTTCTATATTTCTTCAGCATCCCTGTGATCAATTTGACAATCTCAGCAAAATTTGGTATAAACCTTCGTAAAAAATTTATTGTTCCTAAGAAAGATTGAATTTCTTTAACGTTTTTAGGAATACTGATAGTTTGTATCGCTTCAACCCTCTTAGGATCAATATTGATCCCATCTTTAAATACGATGTGTCCCAGAAGCTTACCTTCCTGCATGGCGAAATCTGATTTCTTTGGATTCAAAGATAGACCATACCTGCGGCATTTTTCGAAAGTTTGTTTTAAATGGATCAAATGTTCTTCATCGGTTTTAGAAAAGACCATCAAATCGTCAAGGTAGATTACTATGAACTTATCTCTTTCTCCAACGAAAGCGATATCCATGGCGCGCTGGAAGGTAGCCCCTGCATTCATTAAACCAAAAGGCATTTTATCATACATGAATGTACCCCATGGTGTGGTGAAAGCGGTTTTTTCTCTGTCTTGCTCGTTCATGGAAATTTGATTGTACCCAGAAAACCCATCTATCATAGGCATCTGATTTGCTCCAACTACCCTTTCCAGGACGTGATCCATTTTAGGAAGTGGATAATTATCTTTAAGAGATGATCTGTTCAAGTTCCAGAAATCTACACACAGTCTGATTTCTCCGTTCTTTTTTATGACAGGGACCAAATTCGCCACCCAGTCTGAGTATCTTATAGGTACAATTATTTTTGCATTTAAGAGCTTCTTAACCTCCTTTTCAATAATAGGCAATAGAATGGGGTTAAACTGCCTGAGCTTTTTCCTAAAAGGTTTGACTCCGGGCTTCAAAGGTATCTTGTGCTCAATTATAGAAGTATCATATGTTCGAAGCTCGTCATAAGACCAGGCGAAAACATATTTATACTGTTTGAGTAGGTCTTTGTATTGGTATTTTACCTTAGGGGGGAGGAATTTAGATATCTTTACTATCCTGGGGTCTTTTTGAGTTCCTATGTCGCAGTCTTCTACTTCTTCTGGTTGGGGCTGCAAAGTGGATTTCACCGGTATGTCGTTCTGATCGAAGAGTCTCTCCAAAGGAATTAAGCCTTTCGGGATTTGGTTATTTTTGAGGACCAACATGCGATGATCCGCTATTTTTTCTCGGAAGGTTTCGGGATCTTCATCTTCTTGCATAACCCACATCGGTTCGTTTTGGTTTTCTTGATATGGATGGGTTTCAGAGAACTCACCTATTGCTATAAGAAATTTTAGAATTTGTTCGTCATCTTCAAAAACCTGCTAATGTCGGACATTGTCCGGTATAGAGGGTTTATATCTGATTTCAATATGATATTTTAGTTTAACATTCGCGGGAGGGGAAAAGGTCGAGGCTGCCTTAGCCAATGCGTCAGCATGTAGATTCTCTGTGCAAGGAATAAAATGGACTTTTATAGATGAGAAAAAATTCTCCATTAAATCCCAGGCGCAATTTCTGTATGTTCTTAGTCTGGGATGCTTGGCTTGGTATTGTCGGTTTACTTGTTTTACTATCAATTCAGCGTCACCGTAAACCTCCAAATTTTTTATATTCAACTTCTTTGCGGCTTCTAAACCTAAGATTAATGCTTCATACTCGCATACATTGTTGGTGTAATCTACGTCCCACTGCAAGCGATATGAGAAAGGAATGGTAAACTTACCTTCAGGTGCCATCAAAAGTATGCCAGCAACAGCTCCTTCAGAAGATGAAGCGCCATCGAAGTACAATTTCCAGATACCACCTTTGCATAGTTATTCAGTCAAGGGGCTAAGCTCTTCTTACTTCATATCAAGTTCTTCTGGACACCCATGTAAACCATCATCAAAAGACAATATGCAATTTCCGAGATCTTGGTTTGCAACGTAAATGGGAAAGTTGTTTGGATTCTGAGGATCACTGACAGTATACGCCAATCTTGTTTCTCTATACAATCGGTTAAACTGACCACCAAATATAGGGATTGTGGCATATGACATGTCCAATTGTAGAGAACCCCCCAACTTGGCTACCCATGATCTAGATAACAACATACCATATTTGGGGGGAATATCTGCAATAACCACATCCATCAAGACACTCTTGACCGGGACTTGAGCCAAGGTAACAACCAGATATTTTATCATTCCCATACATTTAACCTTTCTCGAATCGAAAGAGTATAGGTCTCCATAGGGTCTAGTGATCTGGAGCCCCAGCCTTTCCATTATAGTTTTGGGCATGACATTATGTGAAGCCCCGGAGTCTAACATGTAGTTATGCAGTAACTGGTCATGCATATTCAGAGTGATGTAGAAGGGAGCGACATTGTCTTTGAATCTCTCAAAATGAGGACTGAAGGTGATGTTAGGTCTGTCATCGTCTAGGTTAATAACGTCGGAGTGACTTTCTGGCTCATAAACGCCCATCACTTTGGCAATTTGCTTCCGATAAGTGGGGTTTTTTGCTAATTCTACCAAAGGAATCAATATCTTAATTTTATTTAATTCGTTTTCAAAATTGTAAGATGTATTGGCCTTGTCCGTTTCTTTGGTTAAAACCTCCAAGATTTTTTCTTCCGACTTGTTCGTCTGGATCACTTTATCACTCGTGACCTTAGTTGCAGATGTAACTTTATCTATCGGGCATGTTTGCTTTGTTTGGGTTTCAGCCTTTTCCACCTCAGACTCTTGAGTCTTTTCTATCTTGACTTTATTGCTGGGTAACAATGTCTCTTCCAAAGGAGGTTCATGAGATTGATCCCTTGGCAGGATTTTCTTAGGTTGGTTAGTTGAGGTGGGATTATTTTTTTATCTCAGATTGTATCTGGGTTGAAAATCAGCCGCTATCATTTATGTTTCTGGTTGAGATACGCAGAGGTTAGTATGATCACCTTCTTCTTCTTCATCAGACGGTTGAGGAGTATTTAAGGATTTCTCATAATCTTCCCTAGTCAGAAATGGTTGCGAACATTCATCACCGAAACATGCAACTTCATCTTCTGAATCTCTGAATTCTTGGAGGTCACTTACTCCTATAAAATTTTCGTTTTTTAGTGGAGCTTGTATTTAATGATCTTCATTCTTTATTTGCCTCTGTTGATTTTGGGGATTTGGGTTTCTCCTGAAGTCCCTTTTGTTAGAAGAATCGGCTTTAGCTTGATCCAACTCCATCCTAGAGATTTTGTTAGACAGATCTTTAATTACTCGGGCCATATCATCCACTATGTCGTCAGTGTATCTATTTGACCCGGAAGGGCCCGTTGTTTCCCTATAGCGTCTGTTTTCACGGTTAACTGTTTCTACTTTAGCTTTCAACTTACCTCAGGCCATCATATTAGATTCTATTTCGACGGCATCGTCTTGCATTCTATTTAGGGTAACTCCTCTTCTTTCTCGCAAAAGCAATGCAAAATCAGGTTCGAAAGCTCCCTCGAAGGTTACTTTGGCTGAGGGTTCGGAAGGTTTAACAGCGGCTGGAATTTTATTATATAATTTGTTAAATCTCAAAATAAATTCCATAACCATTTCAGAGTTCTTTTTCTTTAGAGACCCAAACTTGGTAAGGTAGTATAAGTGATCCTTTCACTCTCCCCATTTTATGAGGAAAGCGTCTTCCAAAGCATTATATGTCCGAATAGACGTTGCAGGAAGACTCCAAAACCAAGTTCGGACCTGTCCTTCGAAGGTTTGGACAAGTAGTCTCGAATAGACATCTTCGTGCTCAATACCACATATGTCTGCGAACTGGTCAAAAAATTTTATATGCTCGGTTGTGGTTAGATCTCCCTCCCTAGTGAACTTAGGAAGCTTTTTGATGTAGTTGTCAGGTAAATCATGGAGGGGAACGGGTAAAACCAGGGGAGCATATCTCACTGCTTCTTTTGCGAATACTCTGGGAGGAGGGACATTTGGATGTCCTCCACCCCCTCCTCCAACACCTGCCATCGACTTAGGGGCAGGAAATGGGGGAATAACACACTTTTTTGAATCAAGTGAGACTGGGAAATTCTGATGCAGAAAGGATGGTATGTCAAATGATAACAATCTTTCCAAAGGACCTTTTCCCTTGTTTATAGATGGGTAAGTTTGATGTGGCTCACTCCTAAATTTTGAGTAGTCTGTTTCCAAATATTTGGTATCAGACAAAGGGTTGTAGGAAGTAAGAGGTTCTGAAGGACATTTAGTCTTTACAAGTGGGTTTTTGGGTTTATTAATTGAAGCAGTTCCCTCAAACGAACCTCTTGTTCTTAAAAAAAATTCAGCATTATTAACAGGCGTAATCAGCTTGCCATCCGAGTTATGTCTGGTATGCCTTCTACCAGACGCCAGTTTGTGTATTAGTGGAGTCGCCAAGTGAAAGATTTTTTAAAAAATCCTTAAACTGTGTGCACTCTATGTTCACTATCAAAGAGTAACACTATCAACGAAATAGTTTGTCGTTTTCCCCGGGAAAAGATTTCGTAACTTCGTTCCCCGGCAACGGAGCCAGAAAGATGTTGTTCCTGAGTCTGTACTAAGGCTTCAAGTACAGTGTCAAGGCATCCGAAAGTATGTAAAGGATGAATACGAAGATACTCGCTTCAAGAGTCTTGATCAGTCGATTTTTTCTCTTGAGCTGATTTTTCAACATCACAACCGAGAATTGGTTCGCTGACGTATAAGCTCCCAGCGTCCCTGCTATCTCTGTGGCGAACTCATCACTTTTCTTGTTTTTTCCATCTGTCATTACTTTGAATTTTTTAACAGTGGACTCTCCCTCTTGATAAAATTCCCGCTTTACCACAGCCTTTCTCTTTCTGTCAAAAAAGAACTCATTAGGGGGGAGTTCCTCTACCCTTATAGGTCTTAGTTCTTCACCAAATATCCATCCCTCGCTGACATCTCCCTGAGCCGACTGCAAGGGTGTGACAGAGGTGATGGGTTGTCTGATCTGCTTCGCCCCCTTCCCTGGTGTGACGAGTGGGTCCTGTTCTTTCGGAGGATCGGAGGTCTTCCTCTCTGTCCCTGTCTCTGGATTCTTCTCTTGCTCGGGATTCTTCTCCTGCTCGGCATTTTTTCCCTGTTCAGGACTCTTATTATGTTCAGGTTTCTTCTCCTGCTCGAGACTTTTCCCCCGTTCGGGACTCTTGTCCTATTCAGGATTCTTCTCCTGCTCGGGACTCTTTCACTATTCGGGATTCTACTCCTGCTCCCCTTCCTGACGTTTTTCAAGATTAGAAGTTTTCCCCGCAGAACTTTCGGCCTCCTTTTCTTTGTCCTTGGAAAGTCCCAAACCTCCCAGCACCACGGGGAGACATCTTCTCCTATGTTCCTAAAATTTTAAAACAGAGGCCCTATCTTCAGATGCTAGGGATCTGATTCGAAATTGCACTTCCGAATAGGACCTCGCCCCTTGGAAAACATCATCTGAGGGTGAACACTCGTGTTCAAATCTCTTTAATCCACAATTCCCCAAATGGGTGCTTACAATTCTCTGCGGATCATGCTTTTTGTACTCAATAGAGACTAGGCTCAAATCTTCTAAGGTTGCAGCTTCAGCCTTAGCATGTCCAAAATCTTATAAGGAATAGGAATTAAGCCGAACAGGGAAAAACGGCCATACCTTCTTTGTTGACGCTTTGAGCTCTTTACTTACTCCGCCGATTATTGTTTGTCGCGCAATCTCACGACAGGCCAGCTTGTCGGGGATGAAAAGCGGTAGCGCCAGAGGAGGGACAGCCGCTCCGAAAACTCTCAAATAGGAGAATTCTTCTTCTACGTACCAGTTTGCGATGTGGCTCAAATTCATAGCAATACTATCTGAGATGTGAGGTGGAGAAAGACCAAAAAGGGTGATGTGTAGGGGCACCATCACCCAGTTGAAAATCTCATAAACAAACTTATTTGCGTTATTTTCCCACAGCTTGTCGTGGTACTCATGAACACTTTTATCTTGGGTTGGACTCCAAGCCCAATTCATCAAAGGAAAAGGCGTCATGGAGCATATCGCGTCCATGATATACGCGGACATGAAGAATCCAAATGGTCTCCTGGCTTCTTTTTTCTCCCGGTAATCTGTAATTCTGTTGAACAGACTGTCGGAGAGCATTTTAGCCCAATTAAATGAGAAACCTTCCGCTACCCGAAAAATGAGAGGTACCCACTGGATGTAAAAATGTGCGGTATCTTCCCATCCGAAAATCCGACAAGTCATCATCGCCACATACATATACTGTGGCTCCAATGGAGAAATTGAATACACACCCTTGTCATTCACTTTGAATGTTGCGGAACGCGACACCCAATCTTTAATCAAACTAGGCATGGTTTTATCATATTCCTCGCATTCCTTCTTTTTGAATTCCTCCAGGAATTCTTTGCCATATGTATATTCGAAAGTTGTTGGGAGCTTGTACATAGATTGGATATGTTCTGGTCTGAAAGTCCCGACCATGACCTGTCGGTCATTCACGATAGTTCTGGCGGGCAGGTCGATATGATCCAATTCCCATCGGATCATGTCGTAGTATGGGAGCAACCGAGGTCTGGTCGCTACCAAGTGCATTCCCGACTGAACAATTGTCTTGTACTTAGTATTCAGGTCATCCTTTACAATATCGTTGTCATCATCATCCGAGTCAGAATAGTTTACCAACTCGGATTGCAGAATGTCTGAAATAAACAACCAAGTGGGTACTGAGCCGCCAGTCCATGGTGATGTGTCTGAGACGTTGTCTGGACCCTGTGTTGCAACCTCGACATTTTCTTTCGCTGCTCTCCTTGGGGCCATTGCTGACGCTTGCTTTTTCGCTCTTCTGCAATAAACCTGTGTATACATGCGGAAATTAGTTTCCTTGGAGCAAGGTGAGCTCTGTGCGCTTATGAGAAATGTTTAAAAAGAATGAAACTCTCATATATATTTGAAAACTCTGTACCCTTTGAATAAGTCTGTCAAATCGCACATAAAACCAAATTAAATGTATAAATCCGATCTTATTTATTTGTGGATTTACCCTAAATATTCATTAATGTCATCAATGTTCGGCGGCTTGACAGGCAATCTGGTCATGAAGAGCAAGTAAATTCCTCGTGAAGTATGCCAACCTCGATGCGCGGGACGTATCTTACTTAATTTCATTTTTCTAAAATTTCAAATCTTAACGGCTTAAAGATTTCCTCGTTTTTCGTCACATCGTGAATTCCCGTTTATCTTTTTGTCTTTACAACTCGCAAGACCGCGAGTTCTGATTTTAGCTTAATTAACACTAACCGTAATTTGGTGGATCGTTAATTATATAATTAACTTAATCGCCATATCACGATTCGGGAATTCGAAGACAAACTTTTGGGAGAATGATATGCCGAGTCGCGACATCGTGATGTGGCAATAATTAAGGTTCGAATTAAGAGAGGGAAATCTCAGATTAGGTGATTAATTAATCTCGCTATAATTATGTTGCAACTTCACGAATCGGAGTTTTGGACACCTTAACTTTATGAAGGAGAATGTCGAGGGATGATGTGCCGAGAACCAAATTTAACCGTGGTTAGTTTTTTAGCTTTGGTTTTTGACCAAGGTTATCAAAAAAATTTATTGGGCTCTCAGCTCTCGGGGTTGTAAAAACAAAAATTTAGGGGCGACGACTGCCGAGGCGCGAAACCCCGACGACGTGTAAACATTGTTAAAGGTTTTACCCCAGTTAATGCTTTAGACGAAACTTAGACCCGAATTCGCGTTTTTCGCGATTCGGGACTTGTGAATTCAAGAAATAAAGTGTCCGACTTGTGAGACCCCGAAATAAAACAAAACAGCAAACGTACTTACGCAAAACGAATCTTTTGTTGAAAGTGAAAAATCATTGCTATTCAGGCGGCAAGATTTCAGAGCTTCATAATTTCGGAAGGAAAAGAAAAACAACTTTAGATCTCAAGCATGAAAAGTTGAAAATTGCGCGAGGTGAAAAACAAGGGTGGCTCCAACAATCTTTTCAATTTTAAGGAGTCCGAAAAGAGCTTAACTATCGACTCCGTAAGGGATGTTCTTCTGGACCAATTTAACGAGTGTGAAGGAACAAGGTCACTCGACAATCTTTTCAATTTTAGGTAGTCTGAAAAGAGCTTAGCTATGGACTTCGTGGGGGTTCCTTTTTCGTAAATTTGGTCCCTCGGGCCCAAAAAAGGGTTAAACTTATACCTGAGAATACTCTTCTAGTGAACCGAAATTCCTAGAGTATACCTTTGTTCGTAAAATTGATCATCTGGACCGAAAAAGGGGTAAACTATCGTTGGACAGACATGCCTTCAAATTTTAGTTTGGAAAACGTGAAGGACAACAAGATCGCTCGACAATATTTTCATGTTTAGAGAGTCTAAAAAGGGCTTAAAAGATGACTCATTTTCTGGGAGTCCCAAGGGTGACGCCAAGAGTGATAACACATCATACGTATGAGGCTCAAACTCGTAATCAGGACATGACTAACAAGGAATCTCGAGCCTAAATTCATTAACGACGGCATGGATACCAAAATGCAATAAGGATATAACTAGAGCATCCATGTATAGGTAGGCTCTACCACTAAATTACGACACTTCTAAAGCATCAATGACGGTTCCATGTCACAGTTCAGTGGGATTGATCATATCGAAAAGCATAAAATACAGCGAGATGCATAAAGTGGAGGTAGAATCCTAACTTATATGCAAAAAGTTGGAAAAAATACTTTTACCAAAGGACCTTTAAAAGTGACCCATATCCCAAAACGTTTTCCAAACCAAAAGTGAAGTTCATCGTAACATCCAATAAGAAACTCAAGAACTACGCTAAATGATTTTCAATCCAAAAAAAATGGCAAAAGGGTTCAAAACAGTGGCAAAAAAGGCCAAAAACGTCTATAAATAGAAGCTAACAGCTCATTCTTACCATTGCAAATTGAGAATTAACCAAAAAGCGAAAAAACACCCTTTTTCTAAAAGAGTTTATTCTGGGAGCTTTAAAGGATGAAACAAACTTTCACTCAGACCAAGTAAGTACAAAAATATCCCTCTTGCATTTCCATACTTTAATTATGCTTTTATTTTAGTTTTTTTGGGGGGTGCACCCTCCTAAAAAAGGGCGGCCCTACGTGTACGCGGGTTGTCTAAGGACAGCCCATGGGAAGAAAACACTCTGCCCACGTGCATACATGACTGTGTCTAATACATCACACGTACACCTTCAATAACATAGAAAAAATGAAAATGCAAGAGCTAACTCTCCACATGAACTTGTCATGTGAAAGGATGTATGTCCACTAGAGAGAGAGAAGGAGTACGAGGATATAAATATCTTGGTCAATGAGGACCTTGCTGCTATGGAAGCATTGAAACAATGCGGGTTATGGAAGTTCTACCGATGTCCATTCATGAGGGCACAACCCAGGATGTTGAATGCCTTGGTGGATTATTGGCACGACTGAGGACATATACTTTCTGACTGGCCTTTTGAGGAGAGGGTAACTAGTCAACTTGGGTTCATTTCCCCTCGGGCCTTACAACATCGCCAAGCTGATTGGCATGCATTGCAAGGTCAGCACTGAGAAAGTAGGTTCTCAGGTGTCAATCCACAATATTACCAACCTATCACTAAAATTGATAGTTTTACTTATTGGGCGAATCAGTGGATCTGCAGCCTTACATCAGGCCTCATGGGCACACATGTGTTGTGCAATGTAGTTCTTAAATGCATGAATATTCGACTGGAGCACAACCATGCTTAACTGCATGAAGAGGCATCTCACAGAGTGCCAAGGGAAGAGTAACAAAAACTTCGGGTTTGGTACCATTTTATGCTCATTCTTCTTTGAGAGGGTACCCAGCCTTAGTCCATGAGAGATAGTGTGGGGGCATGTGGCCTCCTTTCCAATAGTAAGTATATGGGAAGCATTGTTGTCACAACAGGGGGGAGGAAGGACCATAAAGGCCTTCGACAAAAAATGTTTTGATTGGTGGGCATGGCATATTCCAGTGATAGAGGACTACCCCTACACTGGAATATTCTTTTCCAGGGATCTGAACATGCATTTACCTCCTGGAGAAGAGCGAGGAGAGATAGGTACGTTCATTTTTAAACTTATTTAATTTTTAGTTTCTTTTTAATATATATCATTTTTATGTGAATCAAAGTATCTGAAAACTATGTATTTGTTATGTATAGATGTGGGCCCAGTGCATCCAAAAGACTTCTCGAGGACCAGGTGGCATCCTCGACCAGAGGCAGTACTAGCAGCAGCCACCGGATCAGCAGCAACAACAGGGGGACCTCCAGCCGGAGAGGCAGAGAGATTTTTGAGACGGGTGGAGCGGAAACTCACCACGTTATCTCGTGCATGCCCCATGGCCGAGATTGAGGATCTCCCACCATCGATGCAGCCTCACATAGTTGCAGTGCCACGGACCTAGGTCTAACTCTTTTGGCATTTGGAAAATGTCGTTGTTCACTATGGTAGGGCCAACAGGCCCGGTGCTTAGATAATATAGACCACTTACATGTCGAGGGTGATCTTTTTAGTATATGTTTTAGGGCATAAGCCCCGTGATGTATACTAGACATGTATTTTTTAGGCGTTCACGCCCATAGATGTACTCTAAGACTTTTTGATACATATGTATTTACATCTTTTTATGTCTTATGGATCAGATTTTTACAAATGTGTGTACATGTGTATGTGTGTGCTTATTTTTATGTGTGTGCAATATGCCAATCTAATACTTGATTAGCTAGAGTATTTTTCATTTGATTTAATCTCCTAGGGACATGGATACACATAATGTAATCAAAGAAATGTTATAAGAGACGTACCCTAAGGAATTTTTGGTGTAAAGTAGGATCATAAATGCGGTAAACCCCATTTAACTGGGACACAACCAATTGTGCATCTAAGTAGACCCGGAGGTGAGAGATACCATGTGACATAGCATCACGAAACAAATCTATTACCATGTTTTACTTGGAAACATTGTTTGTGGCGTCACCTAGACAGATAAATCCAGAAGATAGCAACTGGCCTTGAGGCGTGAAAATCACCCCCAAGCTACGGAAGAAAGCCTCCGAGTGTGTCAGCTAGCACCGTCCGCGAACCCAATGAACACTTCTAATTCACTTGACATCTACCACATTGAAAAACATGACATAAATAACGACACATCCATAAAACAAAAAAACAAAAAAACTAACTGTATAAGAACTATACATGTGTACAAGAAGTCACCCAAGGCGACCAACCTATGAGTAACTTCTTGAGGTAGAGCCTGTTTCTAGGCTCTGCCAAAGCATTTCCCTCAAATTCAACCAGACGATAAGAACTTAAGACCTCCTTCACTATGAAAGGTCTGAACCACATCGGTTTGAACTTGTCTGCCCCCAAGGGATCCTTATCTTGGTCGTAGACCAGGACAAGGTTGCCTTCGGAGAAAATCCGAGGATGAACGGACAGATCATACTGACACTTGACTTATTGCTTGTGAGCCTCATTAGCCAAGTTTGTGTCACATCATTGCTCATCGAGCTGCTAGAGATATAATAAGCATTCCTCAAGTGGTGAAGTGTCTAAAAATAATTGTACTGCCAACTTTAGAGATGGGATCTGGTACTCTATTGGAAAGACTGTTTCTAGCCCATAAACGAGTTGAAAAGGTGAAAAATTGGTGGTAGTATTTACAGACATTCGGTAGACCCATAATGTCAATTACAACATCAAATGCCATTTCAACTTGGAAGAATTGATCGTTCGCTGCAGAATAGTCTTGAGGGACTTATTCACAACTTCCACCTGACCATTCGCTTGTGGGTAGTAGGGTGATGAATTCTCTTTCCACAACCCAAGCTTTGATGTTAACTCATACATCATTTTCTTCTGAAAGTGACTGCCATGGTCAATGAAAATATCCTTCGAGATGTCGAACCTTGCTATTATCTGATTGAAAATAAAGAGAGTTTTTGTTTCGCCATCATTATTAAATGTTGGCATAGATTCTACCCACTTTGTGAAGTAGTCTACTGCTATGATGATATAATGATGCCCCCTGGCTAAAGCTGGGTGGAATGTAGTAAAACCAATCCCCCACTTGGTGAAGGGACCAACAGTAATGAAGAGAAACATGGGAGCGGGGTGTGCCCTCAACTTCTGAGAGAAGATCTGACATGGGTGGGTGGAACTTCTTGACTGATTCAACACAATACTTGATTAACATCAACCAAAATTAATCGGATCGTAGAATATTTTGGGCTATTTCCAACCTAAACAAATGACCACCACATGCTCCAGTGTGGCAGTCATTAAGAACAAGTTTCACTTCTTCATGAATGAGGCACTGATGAAGGATGAAGTCTACACCTCGACGATACAAAGTGTCATCGAGTATGAGATAGTTTTGTGCCTGATGGCATATACTTCGACACTCATCGCGAGAAGCAGAGGTGGGGCACTTCAAATTCTGGATATAGAATAGTATACATCCATACCAGGGGTCCAAAGATCAAATCAGAAAAAGATTTCCTTTAATTGGTGATTCTTCGAGCGTAACATCACCTGATTCGACCAGAAGTTCCAAGATAAGTTTTGTAAATACCAGTGACCACTGACATTTTGGGTTTCACATAAAAAAATCCAAGTCAAATTCCTGGAGGATAACGATCCATCTACTGATATTTACGTCTATGACGCATCGTGTCAACACGTATTGAAACGGATTCACAACGGAAATGATGGTGTTCTTATGAAACATAATATAATGATGGAACCGTTGGACAACATGCAATGCTTCCAATGCAAGCTTCTCAACATGGGAGTGGTTGAGTTATGGTCCAACCAGGCCTCAGCTCAGGTAATAAATCACATGCTCTTCGAGCAGATTGTCCTCTTGAACCAAGACCATGCCGATGGTCAACTCTGCGGCGGCCAAGTACAATAAGAAATATTTATTATAATTAGGAGGCTGGAGCAGAGGGGAAGACGTGAGGGCGCATTTCAACGCTTCGAAAGAACTTTGAGCAGCTTCGTCCTAATAGAAATGGACTCCCTTTTTTAGTAAACGCATGAACCCTTTAGAGATTTCGACATAGTTTGCGATAAAATGCCGAAGAAAGTTCGCTTTACCCTATAATATTTGAAGTTGAGAGATTGTACACGGAGGAGGCAACTGAACTATTGCCTCAAAATTCAGAGGATCAACCATGATCCTTCTTGTTGAAACTATGAAACCTAGCAGATGACCCAACGTCACGCAGAAACTGCACTTGTTTGGATTCAATCAAATTTGATAGTAGCGACATTTCTCAAAGATTAGTCAGAGGTGCGTGGGATGATCAGCTCTCTTATGATATCATGATTCTAAATCATCGAGATAAGCCTCAACTATGTATCTAAGGTCGTGGAAATAAAAATACATGGCTCATTGAAAATTGGCTCCAACATTCTTCAGGAGAAACGACATCTTTCGATAAGCAAATGTAACCCATGGACAGATAAAAGTTGTTTTATGCTAGTCTTCGGTCTTGATTTGTATATGGTTGTATCTTGAAAAAACATCCATGAAATAAAATACCTCACAGCCTACACATTCATCGACAATCTGGTCAATGAATGGGGTGGTGAAATTTTCCTTTGGACAGGCCTTGTTCAAATCACAGAATTCCATACACACGCGAATCGTACCCTACTTTTTGTTGACCGGAACTAGATTTGACACCCATTGAGTCAACTGAACGGGGTAGATGAAACCAGCTTTGAGAAGTTTCTCTACTTCAGCCTTAATAGTTGCTTCTTTCTGAGGATTCACCAGATGAAGCTTCTATCAGACCCACTTGGTGTCAGGATAAGTCGCTATTTCATGTTCAAAGATTCTTGGATCAATTCCTGGCATTTCCTCGTAAGACCAGGAAAAAATGTTGTGGAATTCCTTAAATAAAGTTGTATATATCTGAATCTCCTCAGGGGAGAAGTCTGCTCTGACGAAGACATTCTCCATGACACCAGGGGTTTTGGAGATGTCGATAGGTATAGTTTCAGGGATAGTTTCCATATTACCCTTGGCATAAAATGTGTGTGTAGCCAGAGGATTAATAGGACAAGACCTATCTCCAGTCATAGTCAACATGAATTCGCCTGCCTCTATTCTTCTTAACTCTAGGAGGAAATAAGATCTGTGATGGAGATCATCCCAGGGTCTATCTGGACCAGTCAATGCCTTTAAAATTGCCTCATCAGAGGGAAATACCAAGTCTAAAGAATCGATAGTGGCGAGGGAACCTTGAGCCCAAATAGGCTCGAGAACTGGATCTAACTCCTGTGTGGGAGTCGGATCAAGGTTGGTTGAAGCTTGCTAGACAATAATATACACAACTTCTTCCATAGACAAGGGTATGGCCATGCCAAAATGCCCTGTCCCTTCCATCAAAACCGATGGGGAAGGAATATTCCATGGATATTTAAAGTAAGTCATACGAAACGATGACACTTGAAATATTTCATCCCTTGGCTGGTTGGGGATAGCCAATATAATCTTGACATCGCCAGAAGGAGGCAGGTAATTGAAAGTACCCATCAAAGGTGGGCACAAAAAATCCCACACATCGACAACGTCGGGCTAAGGGTTATCAATCATCGGGACCGTGGATGCCCCCGATGAAGGGTCAGGCAAGGAGAAGGACAACTGATCAATGGTTATGATTCAACCCTCATGTGGAAACAACAAGACCCAAAAAACTGTGGAAACCACTGCATGCATAGAATAGGTCCAACTCCTTCCTAACAGAAAGTTGTAGTTGAGAGGCGCATCGACCACTTCAACTTCGACGCACACGGTATTCCCTCCTAACTGCATGGGGAAAGAAGGAATGATTCCATGTGATCTGAAAGAACGACCGTAGAAAGTAGTAAGCATAGTAGGTGATGGAGACAAAATGGGTTGGCTAATGGCCTTCCAACACTCCAATGACATCACACATGTCAAGGCACCCTCATCAACCACCGTGCAGAAAATATTTCAAGTAAAAGATTTTGTGGGGTGAGATACTACTATCTGAAGCTCAACATGGTAAGGGAGACAAGGTTTCAATTCCGTTGTATCAAGCATGATCATTCCTAGATTACAGCTCTCGGTAGACCCCAAAGAGGACAACAGATCCTTTCTTTGCGAAGGGCAACTCTGGAGGACCTCCAAAGCAGACATCACGCAAGGGGTTTGTGACAAATCCTCTACCACGAAGTAATTATGGGTGGCCCTTGTGTTTGGATTATGCGAAGCTTTCTTGAACACCCCTTTCGGGTTGTGTGTCATTGTTTCTCCCATCGTCTTCATGATCTAGAGAGGAACATATGGGTTTACAACTTCCTTACCCTTTTTAGCAGTTTTTGGCATTTTGTAATCGTGTGCCCTAGTTTCTATGTAAGCGTCACCTTTCATCATATAAACATTCATGGTCGAGGGATTACTAAAAGACAGAGGGGGTCCCTGACTGTCCCCATCCGCGCTCAAAGAGGCTTGAATCAAATTTTTCCCATGTGGAAATGGGTTCATTAACACAGTAGGCTATTGTTGTGCAAATAACTTATGGGCCTCTGCAAGTCAAGGTCACAGGTGATTCAGATGGTCTTACATGCAAAGGTTACATGGATACTTCGACTTTCTCTTCTTTGTGTTGCCCCTACCATCATTGTTGGTGGGTTTCTTATCCCCCTTACCCATCTTATTTCATTGTTTTTTCTTTCTGTCGGGTTGTTGGTTTGCCTTTGGGTTCGTCGACTGCACATTGTGTATGTCCGACGTTTGGGTAGGGGGAGCAGTCAAACCGGTGGTCTAGTTGGTCGATGTCTGTTGTATCGACAATTGTTGCAATTTATTCGATAGTTGATTAGTGGGTTTTGCTTGTGCTGAATCAACTATACCATCGGCATGTGGTCTAGATGTGTGTCTGGCCTTGTCAAGGATGGATCGTGGCACATCTGGAAAAACCTCGTAGAGTAAACCAAACTGAGAGTATATCAGTTCAAAATGTTGAGCTCTCATTATCGCCTCTTCCTCTAAAAACACTTCTGACTTTGCAACGTCCTTGGATAATTGAGGTACCAAATACTTAAGCAACCACTCTAGTAGGAAAGCCAGTGGGACTGGTACTTTTATCAAACTCTTTCAATGTCGCCATTCTTGGATATGATCCGAGGTATGATCGACCTTTGTTTGCTCAAAGTTGGCCAGCAATTTGGTGTCGGCATCGTATCTCACAGGTAGTTGGAAATGGTTTAGGAAAACCATCTCCAAATATCTAAAGTAAGATTATCTTGAGCGGTCGAACTCGATGTACCATTTCGCGGCACTCCCGATAAGAGTGTGTTGAAACAGACGCAGTTGTATGAATTCTTCTCCAGTGAGTTCGACGAGCACCATAGGTGAAAAGTGGTCACGTGATCACCTGGATCTTCATTAGGCTTGCCTTCGAATTTCGAAATGTCTGAGGGAAACTTAGTTGGCATGGGAGGCCAATGCAGATTGTGACAGATTGGGTCGTTTAACAATCTTGACAATTCTGGAAAATGTAACATCGCAAGAAACAGTAGTTTTGGTTGCTAACTATGTATAGGAAGAAAAGAGCCTAGAGTTTGATTGGCACTAGGATGCTAGGAAAAGTTGGGCTATTAGCCAGGGTTCTGGTAAATATCATGGCCTTGTCTAGCAAACAGATATTGTGTTTGTTGGGAAATCATCGATTGATTCCCATAATTGGACATTAACGGATGAGCAGGGAATTCTCCTTGCGTTGTGTTCCAAATATTCTATAAAGAGTTGCCCATGCTGATCCGACGGGCATAGGTATTGAGCCTTGCCCGGGGTTCCATTAACCATGGAAGGGGTTTCCCCCGGTCGGCATCCCTGATGAGGGAACTTCTCCCTGCCATGGATTCCAGTCCTTATGAGGAGAAGACTCATGTGTTTTCCCCCTGTGTATGAATAGCACCCTGCACAGGATTATGTTGTCCAAAACCAGGTTTTCCCCCTACCGAGATGGAAAATGATGAGAAAGAATTATTTTTAAACGCGTCGAACAAAGAGAACAATATTGAACCCAACGACGTGATGTAGGAAGAAGGTCCTAGAATAATTTCTCCGAACAAGTTGTAGTTCATGTTCGGCCCGACGGGTTGTTGGGGAGCACCACCAAGCAAGGGGGATGAAGGAGTTATATGACCCTCATCGTAAGGGATAGTGTTATAGGGGGATGAGGTGCCCCCCATGAACCCTTGAAAAGGATCGTTTGAGCTCCCTACCCCCATACCCATGGTTTGTAGGGTGGAGTAGGTGAGGATAGAGTTCGTATAAAATCTGGGCATCTCGTATGAAAATGGAGGACTCATCACACTCTGTGAGAACGGTGCAGTGATCGTTGCCATAGATGGAATTAGACTGCTTCCCAAAGTAGAGGCGATTAATACCATTGTGGTCCAGACCGATGAAGGTGGGTTAGGAGGCAGAATGCCCCCAGTGGTGGTAGTCGTTGAGGGAGTGTGAGGAATCCCAGACAAAGTAGCAGCATTTGCTTCCAACACTTATTGCAATACTATCTAACACTCATGATGGGTTACCCTTGGAGGGGCAAGCTGTATCAAAAGTGGCACCGACAAGTTAGTGATCAGAGGGTTAAATTGTCTGAGAGCTTCCACTCTGAGGTCAGAAATAGTCGGTTCCTCCGGATTCAAGTTTTCTCCTCTCAGGGATGGCTCAGGCATAGTTTCCTGTGGCCCAATCGCCTCAAATGACCCTTCTTGGTCAAGTATTCATCATAACGGTGGCGGTGGTGGCTCCAATGTAACTTGCAACAGACCCTGAATTCTTCACGACCAATGGAGATCTTGATCTTCCACTGTGTGAGAAGATCAAAGACACACTAAGGATTTTACTAATGTTTGAAAACCAAGCACACACTAGAAAGGATCCTATGAGACAAATCAAGCAAACCACTATCTAGTTGGAAGAACAGTTATGCCAGCCAACACTAGAGAAACTTACCGGTGCAAGTGTAACTCGAACATGGAAGCACCCTCCGAGTATACTCTACAAAACGTGGCTCGACATCTGCCCTAGGTATCACGGTATACCCCTGTAGTCACATGTGTAAGTCTCTAGAATAAATGAAAATAGGTTTCCAACTCACGAACACTCACCAGGCGGGTACAGTCGACAGTCGAGTGAACCTCAATGAGCAGGGTATCAAGCCTGAAACCTATTAAGGTTATCGAAAGCAAGTGGTCTGGAAGACAACTGAGGAACTTGAATGGATTCGATATCCACAAATCTTCGTAAGAAACTGCAACTCACAGTATCCCATGACAAGTCCTCTATATGCGTTCCCCACTATGCTTGGTCCGCATTTGGAGGGGTTATCTCCGCTACCTTTTCACACGTGACCTCATGTTTATCCCCTATGTTAGAGGGGGGTCCTAGATAACTTTCACATTTACTGGAATTTTTACACTCCCTAGCACTGACTCCAACGTTTGTTTGTAAACTTGAAGAATTTCCTCTCCAACCTAATTCAAGGCTCTAGCCTAGACTATTTGATTGACCCTACAAACATAAAGTCTAATTGATTTTAAATTAGCGTTAATTTTAAATGGCTTGTTTTAAGTCAAGGAAATGACAATGAAACTAGTGGTTCATTTTGAGAGACAAAGAAGGAGAAATAAATGAAACTGAAAGAAAAATTACTTTTATTTGACAAATAAAGATTTGCAACTAACTCTTTAACCAACTTTTCATAATTACTTTTTCTAAGATCTTTTAAAGGAAAACCTAAAACAAAATTTTTCTCGACTACGAGCTACTTAATGTTCTAATAAATCAGTAAAGAACTTAAGAAAATAACTCTTTTTCCTAACAAGCAACATAATCAACCCAACTACTTAACCAAACAAAGAAATGATTTTTTTTTTTTTTTTTTTGAAATGCTTCAAACAAGAAAACTCAAAATAAATCTTTTTTCTTTCCTTTAAAGAAAGCAAAAGGGAAAAAGTAAAATACAAGACAAGACCAAAATTTACCTCTGGCCTACTGCGGATCGCAGGGAGTCAGTGAAGACACCAAACAGGTTGATCAAAGACTCAGAGACTCGTCTAAAACACTTTCAAAGAAAACACAAGAAATATTTAAAAAGATAAGCAAACTGACATCAAACCCAGGCTACGACTGTAAAAATAGGGACACTATACTTAATCAAGAAACCCTGAGAATTCAAACTTCAATCAGGGAAGAAGTTGATTGCCTCTTCTTAAAGAAAAATTTCTTGACACAGGCATGCTACTGACACTTAAGAAACTTGCGTATGTACGCAGATTGTCTATGAAGCAGGGTGCGTATGTATGCATGCAGACCCACTACAGGTCACGTACACCTGTAAGGTAGCTAGAGAGATAGTGGGGGGGCCTAGAGGGCCCATAGTGATAATAGTGGAGTTCATTCAATGTAAGGTGGACTAGGTCCACTATATTATTAAATAAGGCCCACTATGGTAGTTAGATATAACAAATGGGTAATTAGATATAATTAATGTAAGAGGGCTTCTTAGAATATTCTTAGGAGATGATAGCACTATATAAAGGGGTTCAAGCAATGTAATGAGACATGAAGAGAAGTATTGTATTTGGAGCAGTAACTCAATAGGAGGATACCCCCTCGAAGAGGCAAGTGAACAGGAGAGGATCCCTTCCATAATAGGATCCATTGTATGGTGTTGCCCTACCTCAAGGGTTTCTATAATAAAGTGGTGGTTTTCTATATGGTTTCATATATCTTGTGTGGTGATTGTATTCAGATATATTTGGATCTATTTTGATTCTTTTGTATTCAGTCTTTGGATCTTAACAAGACTTTTGCATCTCTATATGATGTGGATGGCGATATACAACAACTGTAGGAATTTGTTCTGTTTTCTTCAAATCTGTAACACTTTGTGCCTTTGAGTCAATGACCTCCTTAGCTTCCTGATTATGTCCTTCTTGTAGTTTTGCTTCATTTCCTTTTGTAGACTCTGCCTCTGATACAACTTTAGACTGGACAATAACTTTTGTGATAGATTCCATGGGTCCATCTTTCTTACTAAGAGACACATCCTGCAATGTGATTTTCTTTTTCTTGTACCACAACTTTAAAAACTTCTTTTGCACATTAATATTAATGGTACCCACTGATTCGATCCAAGGATATCTCAAAACAATATCCACTTCATCCATATCCATAGCATAAAAATCTGAATGCAACACATATTTATCCACGGTAATCTTCAAATCTTTAAAAAATTGAACATTTTCACCCTCAACATGTGTGCTTTGAATATTCTTGATTGGAGCTTGCAATTTATCAACCAACTGAACATTGATAAAATTATGCATGCAACTAGGGTTAATAGAAACAACGATATAGGTTCCTAGGAGATAGGGAGAGCTATATAAAGAAGTCTAGGCAATGTAATGAAACATAGTGAAGAATATTGTGATTGTACAAGCAAGGATTGCTTGAGTTTTATCCTTCCATAAGGATTAATATATGGTGTTACCCTACCTCAAGGATTTTCTCTATTTTTTGTGTTCATGTTATGGTGAATGGTTTATGGTTTATTCTTGGTTATTTCTGAAGTATATTTGCAGATCTGGTATAGGTACTTAACAATTGGTATCAGAGCACTTTCCTTGGCCTGATTTGTGGGCAAATATTTTTTATTTTTGCAGATTTTTTTTCGGAGAAGAAAAAAGAGGGACACAACATTATCGAAGTTTTCGGTATATTTTGGTGAAAAAATTGCAGAAAATGGTTGTATATCTGAGTTCCTCTCAGAAAAACACCCAATTTAAAAAAAAAAAATCGACCGAAACGGAGTCCGGAAGGTCAAGATATTGAGGTTTTAAAATCTGCAATTTTTCAGGGTTTTTTCTGCGGACGGTGGCGCGATTTCTTTTTATTTATGTAGCATTTGGAGGGCGAATATTTCCAAATAAATTACATATATGAGTTCCTCTCACAATTTCACCCAATTTCAAAAAACAAATCATCCGAAACAGAGTCCGGGAAGTGAAGTTATGAGCATTTGAACTTCAACAGTTTTTAGGGTTTTTCCAGAAAAAAGCCGCGATTTTCTGCCGACACTTATTGGGTCTATTTTTTGGGTTTTCAGATGGCTATTTCTTCTCAAAACCTGAAAGAAATTATTGAATCATTCAAAGCCCAATTGTTTCACACATTGGATGAGAGATTGGATGTGTTAGCACAAGGTCTCACAGACAGCCTCACAAATATCATCACAGATGGCCTCGATGACAGTTTTCGTAGTATTCAAGATTCATTGAACAACATGCCGAAGATATTTTTTATGCAGGGCCTCAGGGATGAATATAATCAGGAAATATATCCTTGGTATGATTTTGAGGCAGATTGTGATGATTGGTATATGGATAATTGTCATTTCTGGGATGAGAACCACTTCCATATTTTATTTGATGACTCTACTCCACCTTCTGCAGAGAACATCAATGTCTCAAATCAGGAGTTAGTTACCAACGTTCAATCTGCATATTCTACAGTGGTATTATTCCTTCCAGATTCTGCTACGACCATTTTTCCCTATGTGTATGTATATTCTTATTTGGATCCACATGATAGGTGTCAGTCTTTGGAGCATCATTTGGAGTTGGTTATTGGGTTCTAAAATCTTCTTCGGGGAGTTCACATGAGCACTTGGACATGGGACCTGGGCTTACAATGGTGGTTGGACTACTTCAGCATGGTGGCTTTCCTTTCTACATGGGACCTTGGTTCTTCAGTCTTCTTCAACATTATGGTCCACAATTATCCATGGGACCCTGGTATATGGTTGTACATCAAGCGTTGAGGACAACGCTTTCATAAGGGGGATGGAATTTAAGGTAGATAGAGAGATAGTGGGGGGGCCTAGAGGGCCCATAGTGATAATAGTGGAGGTCATTCAATGTAAGGTGGACTAGGTCCACTATATTATTAAATAAGGCCCACTATGGTAGTTAGATATAATAAATGGTTAATTAGATATAATTAATGTAAGAGGGCTTCTTAGAATGTTCTTAGGATATGATAGCACTATATAAAGGGGTTCAAGCAATATAATGAGACATGAAGAGAAGTATTGTATTTGGAGCAGTAGCTCAATAGGAGGATTCCCCCTCGAAGAGGCAAGTCAACAGGAGAGGATCCCTTCCATAATAGGATCCATTGTATGGTGTTTCCCTACCTCAAGGGTTTGATAATAATAGAGTGTGGTTTCTTCTATATTGCTCTTTGGATCTATTGTGTATTCAGTATTTGTGGTGATTATATTGGTAGATCTATTCAGGTTCTTAACAACACCTCTGTAACTCAAAAAAAAATAAAACAAACAGGCAGAATGACAGGGTAGGGAGAGTTTTCAAGAAGAATTGGAAGAACCACAGTATTATCAATTGAGTGTCAATGCTTCGGATCCATATCAGGATCCATTGATAATACTGTGGTTCTTCTGATTCCGCCTGAAAACACTCCTCACCACAGAAATAATAGCAATCAGGGTAGGGAGAAATGGTATGGCACCAAGAGGTTACCAGAATCCATTAAAGAATCAACAAACTTACAGAAACTCAAAAGGTAATAAAACCAATCAAACACCCAAAAAATATCCCCTAAAACCCTAGAAGCTTCCCCAGTATGGTCGCCAGTTCTGCTATAGTGGAAAAACCCCCCGATGGACTACAGTAGGGTTCAACATGTAGGCAGATCATGACCATATAAAATTCTCCTACCTTTATAACTACCCCGAACATACCCCAAATTCATACATGAAAGACAAAGTGAAAAGATCAGGTAACTTTACCTTTTACTCCGCGTCCAGTGTAAATCCTCTCGCATTTGATAGCTCCGCTGACTGCAAGCCTCCTCCCAAGGCTGACCTACATTCATAAGAAGATAAAAAGGAAACTACAAACATGCATCTCATATATAAATCATGGGTTAGATGTTAAAATAAATCATGGTTTAGATGTTACAATAAATCATAAATCAAAGACAAGCATTTGACACATCATATTTTGGGATAGGAAAATTAATTATTTTATTGATAGCACAATGTTTACTTACAACAAGGTCGGCGACTGCTCCATGAACCTGGTATGGGCTTCTCTTCACCAAGATCCAACTGCGCCTCCACATATATTTCTCCTCTCAACCTCTCTCTAGGAAAATGGAATAGGCTTATGATGGAGGAAAAAGGGCAAAATGGGAAATTCTGAGGCAAATCTCACAAGGTGGTTGCAATTTCTTGGGGCAAGGAGGGGATGTGAAATGGGAAGAGTTTCATTGTTCTTATGCTTAGCCTAGGAATAATACCCCACCACCTCATTATATATGACAAAAGGATGGTTATTCAGTTGGGTGATGGGCTATAGGTGGTGGATCAATTGGGAAACTACCCAATAGCCCGTAATCTCAATGAATTCCTTGCAACTTTTGCAAGTATACGTGGGTTGTAATGGTACAGCTAGCATGTGTATGTGGGTTGTAGTGGTGCATGAGGCATGTGTACATGGCCATTAGTGGTGCAGGGCACGTACATCTTCAAAAATAATGTTTTTAAGAACAGTAACCTTGTGATGTCTTGGTAAAAATAGAAAGTAAGAGGGCATGATGTCCGATATGCATGTATGGAGAAATTTAGGGTTATAACAATTATGAATTGGCCAATGCCCAAGAATGTGATAGAGTTGAGGATCTTCTTTGGGCTATGTAGCTATTACATGCGGTTTGTCGGGATTTTTTCTCACCTAGGAGCACCACTTACATATCTCACCCGTCATGGGGCTTTCATCTAGACTAAGGAGTCACATAAACCATTTGATCACATGAAGGAATTCATGGGAATATGTTCAGTGTTAGCATTACCATAATTCACTTTACCAATTGTATTATAGTGTGATACATCCGACGAGGGTATTGGGGCATTTTTGATGCAGGGATGACACCCCATTGTGTTCGAGAGCAGGAAGCTCAGTCAGCCTGAAAGTTTGTACTCCATTTACTCCATTTGGTGGGCAGTAAATTCGTGGTCAAAACATATCACAATAGCTTAAAGTATTTCCTTGAGCAGAAAGACCTCAGTGAGCACCAACAAAAATGGGTGACGAAGGTGCAGGCCTTTGACTTCAACATAGAGTATGTCAATGGGAAGGAGAACATTGTGGCTGATGCACTTTATAGGAGACATGTGGCATGTTCTTTGATGGAGGTTCCAACGGATTGGAAATCTCACTTGTTAGTGGAATATTCTAAGAACAAGTTCGCTTGTGAGGTTTTGGATGAACAGGGTCAGAATGATAAGTACAGGGTCATTAACGATGTCATATTCTACAAGGACAGAGTCTACTTAGTACCAGATTCAGGACTCAAGAAGAAGATCCTAGCAATAGTTCATGATTCACCACTGGCAGGCCATCAGGGGTTTTTCAAAACATACAGGCAGATCAGAGAGAGGTTCTCATGGAAATGCCTCAAGCAGGATGTTATGAGCTACATTAGTGAGTGTGTGATTTGTCAGCAGAACAAGTTAGAGCATACACTTCTAGTAGGGCTACTTCAGCCACTTCCCATTCCGGAGCAGAAATGGGAGAGCATATCTATGGAATTCATCACAAGCCTACCCAAGGTTCAGGGTAAGGACTGCATCTATGTATTGGTTGACATATTGACCAAGTTTTCTCACTTCTATGCCATAACGATAAAGTATAACAAAGTTCATATAGTCGATTTATTATTCACAGAGGTATACATACTTCATGGGTTGACAAGGAACATCATCAGTGATAGGGACAGTCAGTTTATTGGTACATTCTGGAGGGAGTTGTTTATATTGGTGCAGACAGAGTTGACACCCAACACCAACTATCACCCTCAGATAGATGGGCAAACTGAGATAGTCAACAAGTGGATTGAGGGGTGTTTGAGGAACTATGTGGGTGGACAATAGAGAACATGGGTCAGGTGGATACATCTAGAAGAGCATTGCTACAACACCACTTTCGACATGTCCATTGGCATGACACCCTTTCAAACATTGTATGGTTATGATGTTCCCACTTTGGTAGACTTTGTTTTTAGGGAGAGCAGAGATCCCAAAGCAAAGGATTGGATCACTAAGAGTTAGGAGATTCTCAATTTACTAAAAGAGAACCTGTAGACATAACAAAATCGACAAAATATGAGTGCGAACAGGCATAGGATAGAGCGCAGCTTTGAGGTTGGGGACTTGGTTTTTCTGAGACTCCAACCCTACAGATAGTCATCTCTGAAGAAGAGTGGGGACGAGAAGCTGAGGCCCATATTTTATGGACCTTATAGGGTCATGCACCGGGTAGGCGAGGTTTCTTATGAGCTAGAGCTTCTAGAGGGTATAAGGATCCATAACATGTTCCACGTATCTTTCCTCAATAAAGTAGTGGGACAATTCATCGACACATCAGAGGAGATTCCCCCATTTGATGAGGAGGGATAGTTGGAGTTGGTTCCAGAGGAGGTACTGGAGTTAAGAGAGAGGAAACTTAGGAGTAGAGTCATTAGAGAGTGTTTTATTATATGGAGAGGCCTTCCAGTAGAGGATTCTACTTGGGAGAGTGAGCATCTATTGTAGCACCCTGGATTGGTATTTCTTTAGGACAATAAATTTCGGGAAGGGAGGATTGTAATGTCCCTTTTCAAATAGGAGCTCTAGAGAGGAGGTTTAATGGTCTAAAAAGTCATGTTAGACTATAGCCAGGGCCATGTAAGGGTAAACATGGTTACTAGAGGTCACTTTAGTCGAGGGTGTTATAATTCAAAAGCGACATTGAGTTAAAAGTAACTAAAAGATATTTTAAGTCAAAGTGATCTAAAAATAGAACATATAAGATAAAAATTGGTCAACATCAAATTAGGGTTTCGGGAAGCTATAAAGGAAGGGTAAGGAAACATAATTTTCCATTATACATATTTTTACATGTCATTGAGGAGAGAGGCACATATCAATAAAGATAGCTCAGTGGATTCCAAGAGGAATACACCCAGTGGTTGATTTCGGTGTTGAGAGACACACCCTAGTCATCATGGAGATCACATAGATCTTCCATCCATCTTCAACAGCAGTTACACAGGTTGCAGGAGTAAGGGCACACTTATACAGGGTGAGGGTGCATCTTCTAAGGAGGTTTAGTGAGTTGACTTTCGCCATCTAGGGAGAATTCAGTGATTCCCTTTCGACCCAGTTGAGAGGAAGGAAAGGCGCATCTATTTCCTAGTTTCTCGTCAGATTCTAACAGAGAAATCATTTGGAGTGCATTTTCTAGTCATTGAGGGTGTGATAGTTGGGGTGGACACATTTTGGATTCCCGAGTGATCATCAAATCAGATCCAGGAAAATCCTCCATACCCATTTCAGAGTAGCCTACGGTGCTCAGTTTGAGACCCATATCAGTCGATTCTGATGGGGGAATCACTAGGGTGCAGTTTCCAGCAACAGAGGGGTGAATTTCCCTCGGGGGATCCATACTAAGTCCAGACATATCACCGAAGGGCCGATTTTCAGTAGATCAGTCACCGGGACTAAGAGACAGAGCAGGGTGCATTGATTAGGATAGTTTCCAGATAGATCTAAGGGGTTTATCCACCAAGGAGAACTTTAGATTCTCGCAACAGTTGTCGTATGAGTTGTCGTAGCTCACAGTAGATCTTACATCTCATCCATTGATCCCATAGCCTTCTTCTAATATAGGATATTATTGTTTTTGTTTGTTTATTGTATTCCAGATAAGATGCTTTTGTCACTAATCTAGCCAAGTGATTTATTTTATTCTGTTGCATTTGGCAATGCACTCCGCAAAGATCTCATAATATATGGTTTGCAGACTTTTGTCTCATTTACTATATGTATGCTCATGTATATGCTGTAAAAAAATAATTATCTACACACACATCTAAAACGCATCTAAAAACCCCCAGTGTATCATATCAGATAGTGGACATATCAAATTAACAACATTTCCTAGACTAGTCGGATCTAGGATATTACACAAGCATTCTTCCTTCATTAGTAACTAGGGTGCCATCACTCATGGCCACTCAAATTTTGTTTTCTTTAACAAATACACAATTCAAGCAGAGTATTGGAAGGTCCTTCTTCCTCAATGGAAAATCCATTGTCTTCCCTCTTATGCAAACATGCATTTCCTCAATGTGTCCCATGCAATGTGTTAACTATGAGCACCTTTATTCCCTATCTTCCTAGGTTGGTCATTGTACCCATGGTACTCCTTACTCATGCATTTTATTGAAAGGATGATAACTCATCCTTCACTGGAATAGAATTCATCTCTCTATTATTCAAATTCTTCTTTCCTGAATCTTACCTTGCTTGGGTAGCAATGGCATACAATAGCCACTCAAAATTATTTGCATATCAGTAAGATAATGAAATCATTTCAGAATGGATTCTTACCAAATTCCTTCATACCTTATGCCATACAGGAATTAACATTTGTATACATGTTCTAGCTGCTATCACCCTTTTTCTGATTTTTACCTCATCAGTAGTGCTCCAGGGGCTCCCAAAGTCATTTCAACAATATTTTAACAACAACCTTCTCATAGTCATCCTCTGCTTGAAGTTATCCATCATTGGAAAATGTCTTTCTCAACAGCTTCGATTTATTTCTACACATGGCATACATCACAAATATATTAGTTGTCATGTAAAATAAAAATGCTTGTATCATAGCCTTCAAATCAATAAAACATTTTCAGATATGTCCTAGCATATATTTATGCACTTCATCACATTATCCTTAATGTTTTTATGAGTGAAACACAAACAATTCTCAATTGTTTCTTGCAGTCATACAACCATCATCACTATGATGTCAAAACATTTACTTTCATTAGTAAATCAATCTCTCGTACCAGAGAAATACAATAAACAACAAGGAAGGGGTCAAGGAACTCTTCCCTTGTCCAACTCCTTCTACATAGCCATGGACTTTCAGTCCAAATGAGTTATTTTTCAAGGCCTCACTATCTTTACTTATCATGGCTTAACAAATCCTATTCATTCAAACTTACTAATCTATTTATTTTCCTTTTTCTAGTTGTACTTGTTTCCACAACTGCTCTTCTAAGGCTTACAACTTTGTTAAACAATTCAGAGTTTCTAGGGTGAGAAAATTATCCCCCCTTTTCCCTTCTTTGTTCATGAAATATACTCCCTATTGGGATCTTCCTTCTCTTTTCCTTGAGAATCCTTGGATCAGCTCACCCTAACCTCTTGAATACATCAACATCCTCCAATAGAAAACTTTTTTGTTCTATTGAATCATGAACATGTGCATTCTACACATTACCATTCAGTTATCAAAATGATCAACATTGATTTGTTAGTCTTCTATTCATGTATGATGTTTTTAAAATGTAATACAGGATATATATATATATATATATATATATATATATATATATATATATATATATATATATAGGTTTGCAACATGTTATCGCACAATCTATACTTTCCCAAAGCCCAAAGCAAGTGAGGAAAGATTATATATAGGCTTTCATCTTATTAATGCACAATTTTTACTTTCCCAAAGCCCAAGGCAAGTGAGGCAAGATTGGAGTAACAAAGGGGTGACCTATCACTGTCACCTTAATAGGAAACCCCTTTATGTTTAGGACTGTGTTAAGATTACCCCAAGGGAGACGTCCCTAATGACCTAAAGGGCTGATGAACTAAGAAAAAGATGCAAGAATACCCCCCTCTCATTGGTCACTCAAGTCAAAAGGTTCTTTATGTCATTAAGAGATGAAGTGTACCTTCCCAGAACAAGACAACAAACCAAAATATGGCAGTTTTCAAGTACCAAATGATCTTGTGCTTCAATAAGACAATGAACCTTTGAAATATAAGTTGGTTGATATAAAATTGCAGTGGTGTGAAATTTTACAACAACAATAAGCATTTTATAACAGCTGCAATAAATACGCCTTAGAATTGCTTGCAAATACAATGAAAAAATAGTTTTAACTAGGAAAAATGATAATCAATTGTCACAAGCATGTTCTGCAGTGTCTAGCTAGCATTAAATGTCATTTTTGCATAAAATTTGTTGCAGTTAGATGGTTATAGCAATATTTTGTAATATCAAAAAGTATTAGTTCTCACAATTGCAATAACATATCATAGAAACTTAGCATTTATCAAGTAGATTGTTTAGCAATTATCACAAGAAATTTATGAGTGAGTTAGATGTGATTTATGTAGGTGTATTCAGCAAATTAGTATAGATTAGTATGGTTGTAGCAGTGATTTTCAACAACAACAACTTAACTAGTGAATTAGTCTAATTTAGAGTTAGTAGAAGTTAGCAAAAGCTTCAAGAAAGAGAATTTGAGTGTTTGTTTGATCAATCATTCACTGAAGCAATTGGACAAGTGCCTTTTTGGGCTTATGGAGTCAACAAAAACAACAACACAACATGGAGAAAATATCAATGATAATACTTGCCAAAGGAAAAGAGGTGGATGGAAGAGGTGTTGGCACTTCAAGGCCTCAAACATCTGAATCTTAAAGACAAATTCACTAGAGAGTAAGAACTTTTAGGCCCTCGTGAATCTTCCTTCCTTAGACTATTGAAACTATATTATGCAATAATCAATTAGAATGAATCTACTAGAGTGCTATAACATTAGGGCTCTAGTAGTCACTTCTAAACAAGGTGTACTTGAGAAATTTAAACAAGTAGAAATGCTAGAGAAAGAAATAAGAAACTTATGTTTCTCTCCTAGGGTTTAAGCAAGAAATTTCATAATCTTTAACATGAAACAAGTAAAATTTACCACAAGCATTTATTACATGAACAAATTGCAGATTTTCTAATTACTTCACCAAGAATAATCAAGATGTGCACTAGTTATTTCCGCCAATATCCCTTAAAGAGGGTGCAAATTTCAGTCCACCCGTCTTGTGTGAGGAGTTGTGATGAAAAATGAGAGTAATTTATCTCTATTTATGCAAAACTTTGACCTTTAATTAATTTTAGGTCAAATAAAAGGTTGACCTGGCCAATTTACATTAAAATCCAATTTTGACATAAATAAAATTAATTAATATCTAAAAACATCTCCAAGGATGACGTTGAGCCCCTAAGGTGGAACGTTGGGCTCAGAATGCAGAACGTTTGTCCTTCAAAGGCCCCTAGATGATGCCCACACATGCCACCCATCTCACAACTACCCCCATAATATAGACCCTAGCTCTAGATGACATCCAGGGCCATGATAGTGATGTCCTGGGCTTTCAAAGGCCAACGTACATGTGGAAGAGAAAGATCCCCATGGGTCTAGGCCTACCAGGGTGCCTCCAAGGTGATGTCCTTCTTTCTTCCTGGTGAAAATATATGATGTCTTATTTCCCTTGTATGGGATTACAATATTCATCTGTGATATTTAAGCCCCCATGAAGTTATAAGCTAATCATTCCCTCACATGTACCTGCCCATCGGGCAAGGTCCTGCAACAACAAGTATGCCCTCCAAGGGTTCATAAGTCAACGGATCATAACATGTAAATCACATCCAATAATTAAATTACCCTAATCCTCCTTAAGTTTGGGGTTTTTCCCAGGTGAGAGCCAATCCAGGTCATGAAAGTATATGAGGTGGCATGGGGTAAGTGTTTGAGTATGGGGTGTAGTGATAACAGGGAAATGTAAGTCTTACCTATCGGTGCCTTTGTAGAGGGCGAGCTCCACCTTGTCATAGATTTCATTGTTTCCTATCCCATTTACTGTCTTTTACTCTTAGCTTTATTATGTTTTGGTATTTTTCTTTTCTTCTTCAAGGGAAGAGTTGAGGGACATTGTCCTGGCTTGGTGACTAGAGGTGACAGCATTATCCACAAACATTTCATGGATATGAGAAGGTTAGCTCGCGATGAGACCCCCTTTCTCTTGGCTATGCCACCAAGAGCCACTACCCTAGTTTGGTGACCAGATAGGTGGTAGTGTCATACCACTACATGCCCATGGTCATAATAGGTCGGATCATGATGAGACCTCCTATCCACAAACTAGTACCTTGAGTGTTTATTTATCTTATAGGTTCCCTTTTCTTACTGAGAAGATTTTTATTGATTTCTCGAGAATCCTTGTGTCAAGCATCTCAAAGGTTTCAAATGATTTTAACTTTTGCCAGATTTTTTATTCCTATGGGCCTTTAGCCCCTTCTTCCCACAAGGCAAGGTACAACCCTTCCTAGTGTGGCCAATCCCAATGCACGAACAAAGGTAGGGGAAGATGAGAGGAATAAAGATGTAAAGTGGTAAGTATGGAGGGAATGGACGATGACCTTTCACAGACCCACCCAGTGGCAACCCATCCTAAAGGAAGATCAACTTACTAGGGAATCATGTCACCCTTCCAGGTATGAACAAGTCAAAGAGAATAATTTCCAAGCAAACATTATGAAATGAAGGAGAATTCAATGCAACATATTCAAGTGCTTCAAGAATCAGAGTGACACATACCATGATACCCAGACTCATTACCTCATGGAGAAAGACTTACTGCTACTTTAGGAACATGCTGGTGGGATGAATAATATTGTTGTTGATAAATGGGTTGAACTGAAGAAAAAAGGGGCCCTCCGAGGCCATTCTCAATTCCTCCATCTCTTGGTACTCCATGTCTAAGACCTATGGGCCTCAAGACATGATCTCCTTAGTTATCCCTAGGGTAGGGGATAACGTCTGGCTCTGACTCAGGGACATGTTCTCACCGTAGAGCACATGAGAACCTCAACATCTCTTCTATGACTTGTGCATGTTAAATATCAAGAATATGTATTAATAATCCTTAGGGTGGTGATATCACTCCTTGTTCATATATGATATAATAAAATTAAATAACATCTCTAATATAGAATATGATCATGAGAATACATATATACATAATGAAACAATACAATATGAAAATGAAACTACAACTATACTAACATGAAATGAAAATGGTATATACAATGGATGAAAATGCCTACCTACCTCTACTTACATGTTGGTTGAATCTTAGGTGTAGTCAAATAAGCAGTGAAACCATCCTATTAATATCTCATAATACTTGTCTATGTGCTTCATCATAAACCAAAACAATGATAAGGTAAGCACAAAAATAAAATGACTTATAGCATGTATCATATCATAGGAAATTCTAAAGTCTAGCTCATGGAAGCAGGAGGGAGGGACATAATTATGCCAAGTTACACTTCTAGGAAACTGCTCAATCCATCTCAGAAAGGGATCGTGAAAAATCAAAGGCTCAAAATACTGACTCAAAGAGTCTGAAGGTTGGCTACCTTGGACGTCATCACATCCTAAGGTCTGGGAAGGGACTAGCAAGAACCTAAAGGATGACTGGAAATTATTTAAGGGAAAGTTGAAAGAATGAGATATTAAAATTATTCATAAGTTATTCGACCTACCCTTGAATTCTAAAGGAAGGCTCTTCCCTAGAGAAAACTTGAGACAAGGGGACATGTTTCCCAACTGCATCCTTAGTGACATAAGGAGGTAAAGTAATCGAAGGGAGCTGGAAAACCTTGTTACAAGTATCCTGCTTTAGGTAAGCAACGTCCTTACCCTTATCAAGATCTGAGCACAATGGTGGTTGATAATCTTCTTTGTAGAATAAATCCAATTTCTAAAAGGAATAGTCACAAAAATCCTCAAGATATGACCGAAAATCATCAATAGAACATAGAACTAGGTCACCCTTGGGCGCTTGGAAAACATTTGTAACTACATCATCTCCTTATTGCCAGATGTCAAAGTTAGTAGTAACTTCATATGACAGTTGTAAAGGAAACATTTGGAAATGACCCTCAATGTCATAAAGGGGATCCCCATCATACCCAGTCACATCCCATTTACATTTCCCAATATGTATGAACTCAACAATATTATCAACTATGTCATTACCTTTATCATAAAATGAAGGGATTAAAACATCCAAGGGATCCTCTAACACTTATTCACTTTCCAAATCACAAAACAAAGCATCTTCAAAATCTTGGAAAGGGAAAAAACTTATCGTATTCATTTCTTCTTGTGCAGGAGCATCGAAGACATGGATGACTTCATCAAATGGAAGAGAAAGCATCAGTGCCTTGTTGATTAATTGGGTTGGTTGTCATTGATGTCAACCCTTGAAGAAAGTCTAGTAGACAATTGTGGTAGCACAAAGGTTTAGGTAATGGACCCAAGTTTGCTTGATGTATAATGGTATGTGTTTTGATATATTTGCAGGTAATGCTATTCTAGATGGATAGTACATGTCATGCCATTTCCAATGTATGTGGAACGTTAGATAACTCCTCACGGTTTGAGAGTTATGGCCTTATGAAGTTAAAGGGCCCTCATATGATTAGTATGAAACCCCAAAAGGTAAAAGAAGTCAAAGTGCTTGCAAAGAAGAAATTATTTAAATAATAAAGTGAAGTGACAAAGTCAAAGAGGATTGTTTAAATAATAAAGTGAAGTCACAAATTCAAAGAGGATTGTTTAAATAATAAAGTGAAGTGACAAAATCAAAGAG
>ML805295.1:57178-101144 GCA_009831015.1 Picea engelmannii
AAAATCAAAGAGGATTATTTAAATAATAAAGTGAAGTGACAAAGTCAAGGAGGATTATTTAAATAATAAAGTAAATGGAGAACTTTCTAATTATGGAAAGTGGTTATAAGAAGGTTAACCCTAAAATGAGGAAAATGGGTCAATTGGTCAAGTGGCTATTGGATACATGGACAAGTGGCAAATTGGGAAAAGTTGGACATAGGTGACTATGTGGACAAAGTGGCCTAGAAGATGCTTCTAAGGAAGCTACTTGGAGAGTATAAATAAGAGGCAAGGCTCTCTCATTTTAATCACACTTGAGCATATTGAATATATACATGTGAATCAGATAACCAAAGGATATATAAGTCGAATTTCAGAGGGAAGGTGAAGTAAAGAAGACCGAAATTCAATGCAGGATAAATTATTTTGATGATGCTTTCTAAGGTATGTTATTTACAAGTCATCTCACCATTTTTCACAATAGCGTTTTTTCTAGAATGATTCAGACCGTGAAATTGGGAGTCCATTGAGGAAACATATCCAATTAGTTGTGGTATGAATTTCAACTTGTGGGTCATTGTATTTTTGGAGTTACACTCCGTGGAAAATAGGGTTTTTGGCTATTCCAAAAACTAGTATAAAACAGGTGTTTTGGGTAAAAAAATCATAAATTCTTCATAACAGATCCAAATTCAGTAAGACCAAATGTGTTGGTTAGAGTACAGTCTGCAGTATTCGTTGTGCCATTTCTAGATCCATAAAACAAATATTTTTTGTGGGGCACACTCTAAAATTTCTCTCTCTAGAATAAGCCAGAATTCTACAAGGTATGTCATTTTTGCTATAAATCCTTTTTTGAGAGGTTCAAAGTAGTGACACCTGGAGGAATTGCATAAAATACATTGAATAACATTGTGTACTATTTTCATATCTGTATTCATTACAAGTACATAGTTATGATTATTTCAAGTTAGGGTTGTTGACTAATCCAAAACTAGTCATGTGAGACTAAAGTAAAGTTTGATGAAAATTCTAGTCTCTTGTTGTTAAAGTTAAGGAAGGTTTACAGGTTGGTGCATGGTTGTTGCACTTTTTTATGGTACTAGTTAATTACAAGTTGAGGTATAGGTTGATGCATGGTTCAGGTTATTGGTACAGGTTGTTTGGTGCAGGTTGATTGGTACAAGTTTACAGCAGTATATCTCATAGTGATAGTGTGACAGTGGTTCCATCATTCTACTTATACGCCAGGGCAGTTTGACGGGGAAATGATAGGTGGTTGTATCCACCTTTTGGTTGTATCCAGATAGCATAGGGGGCTGTAGCCTCCTTCTGGTTGTAGCTAGAAAATTGGGGAGTTGGAGCTTTCCTCAGGTTGTAGCCTGAGAAACTAGGGGGTTGGAGCCTACTTCCAGTTGTAGCTGGAAAAAAAAGGAATTATGTGCTTCCAATAAATGTAATTCATCAAGACATATAAGAAAAATCATTATGTGGTTTTCTCTCACTTTGGGTTTCCACGTAAAAACACTGGTGTACTGTGTATGTGTATGATTGTTCATTTGTTATTTACTCTGCAAATATTGGATGATAATGCTACATTGATATAACACTTGCATTATATGTTTAAAAAGTATTATATTTCTCTATTATTGATTCACCCCCCGTCCCCCCCGCCCCCCCTCAGTAATCCAACAATTGGTTTCAGAGAAGGTTCCTTTAGAAATCAGTTTAACCACTGAAAGGTAGATCATGGAGAGAAATAACATGTATAAAAATGGAATACCACGGTTTGATGGATAGAATTATGCATTTTGGAGCATAAGGATGAAGACATATATGCAAGCATAGGGATTTGAAATTTTCCAATCAATTGTAGATCGATACACAGCACCAGCTGTTCTGCCAACAAATGACAAAGCAATGAAACTCGATCAGAATAATTCCAAAGCCGCAAATGCACTTCTGAATGGTCTTGGAAAATCGCTATTCACCAAATTTGCACATTGTAAATCTGCTAAAGAGATTTAGGACAAACTTCTAAATATTTATGAAAGAGATTCAAAATTCAAAGCAACAAAGCTCTAAACTTACAAAGGTTAATTCGAACAACTAAAGATGAAGGAAGATGAGAATATTGCAGCTTAATTTTTATGACTCAATGAAACAGTAAATGAAATCTTGGGATTGGGAGAATAAATCAAAGAATCTTTAATTGTTCAAAATGTACTAAGATCTCTTCCTATGAGATTTGACTCTAAGATATCATCACTAGAAGAAAGAGCAGATCTAAACTCAATAATCATGGACGAATTACATGTAATCTTCACAACATATGAACAGGAAAATCCAGATATAAAAGAAGCAGCCTTCAAAGCATCCAAAAGGTCAAATCAAAAGGGAAAGAAAAAAGAAAAAGAACATAGAAGTAGTAGTGACGTCTCGGAAGATGAGGAAGAAGCAGTCAACTATGTTAGAAGATTGAACAAGGGAACAAGGGCAGGTATAGAGGTAAGCTTTCTTTGATTTGTTTTAATTGTGATGGTATTGGTCATTTTTCTTACAAATTTCCTCATAAGAAAAAGAGAAATGATGAAGGTTACTCAAATAACAAACAAAAATATAAAAGCAAAAGAACCACAAAGAAAGTTTTCAAGAAAAACTTATGCACCAAAGAAGACATCTCATCATCAAATGAAGATGAAGTCAGTGATAGTGAGATAGAAAGAGTTATATTCATGGAAATATAAGAATCTTATAAAGAAGACTCTGAAGAAGAATATGAAGAGGCAGAAGTTGACTACCAAGAAGAATTGTTGTGTGCCATAGAATTTATCAGAAGAGAAAAGAAGAAAAACAAGAAACTACAAGAGGAACTAGGCAAGAAAGAAAACACTCATGAATTAGAACAAATGATCACAAATTTTAAGGTTCAAATTGAAGAAGATATAAGAATTGAAGAAGCACTCAAAGAACAACTAGAAGGAAGAGACAGGATCATTTGAAATTTGGAAGCAGAAATTGTCACATTAAGAAAGAATCTTCAAAATAAAAATATGCAGAACATATCAAAAGTTTTGAATGAAAATATCAGCAGTCAAAAACCTTATCATGACAAGTCCAGACTTGGATACAATCAGACAGAAAATGGATCAAGCTCTAAAACAACATAAAAAATAAACATATCCAAAAATCTATGGAGAAAAAATCAAAGGGGATAGGAAGGTCCACAAAGAAAATTACAGGGTCACTCCTCCACCGAGAAGATTCAGATTTCGGAATCAACGACCGACAGAAACAGATAGGCCTCAGGAAGAAGAAGGATTCATAAGAGTACCTCCTTTCAGAAGATATTTAACTCCCATGTATCAAACTATATTTTTTGGTTTATGTTATGCATGTACTAATTTTGTACATAATGTTTTGAATTGCAGAGCTAACAATAGGAACATAAACAACTTTGAAATTCATACACAAAAGGGTTATCCAAGAAGGCCTAGTGAAACACAGAGGAAGTTACAACAAGTTTGAATATTTGAGCACTAAAGTGGAATGTTGAAAATGTAAAAACTTTGGACACATGGCCAAAGATTGTAGAATGGAATTCCCTCCTAGAGAACCACAACATAACAACAACAATCACATACAGGAACCTCAGAAAAGGACATGGTCAAGAAAGCAGAATCAGTATAGCAATGAAGAATGCACACTCTCTCTACAAGCTAAGCAGAATAAACGTTGGTGGTATCTTGATAGTGGTTGTTCAAAACACATGACAAGTGATAGATACAGGTTTCTTACATTAAGAAAGGAAAGAGATAGATCAGTCTCCATCGGAAATGATGATTCAACTAAAATCATTGGAAAAAGAACAATCAGAATTGGAAACAAGAATACCAAGGAAGAAAATTTTCTACTAGTAGAAGATATGAAATATAATCTTCTAAGTGTGAGTCAAATGTGTGAAAAAGGTCGTAAAGTTACTTTCGATTCACAAAAGTGCGAGATAAGAAAAGAAGGTTCAGGAAAACTGATTGCAACAGCTGCAAGAACTTCAAACAACATATATGTATTAAGCGAAATTGGAAATGAAAAGTGTTGCCTAGGAAAGGAATATGAAAGTTGGCTATGGCACAGAAGAATGGGTCACATACATTTTCATAACCTTGTCAAAGTCAGCAAAAGGGAAACGGTTGGAGAAATTCCCTAGATCACAAAAGCAACCAACACTTCATGCAAGCATTGTTAACAAGGAAAGCAAAAAAAGACTAGGTTTAAATCAAAAGAATATTCAATGACAAGACCAATAGAAATTGTGCATATCGATCTAGATGGACCAACTACAACAAAGGTTTTAAAAGGTGAGAAATAATTTATGTTATTGGTTGATGATTATACAAGAATGATTGCAGTTTGCTTTCTCAAGAATAAGTCAAAACATTTTGAAAACTTCAAGGTCTACTAGGAAATGGTTGAAAATGAAATGGATTAAAAAATAAAATGCTTGAGCTCTGATAATGGAGGAGAGTTCACTTCAAAGGAATTTATGGACTACTACAGCAGGCATGGAATAAAAAGGAAATTCTTGGTTGTTAGGACACCTCAACAGAATGGAGTTGTTGAAAGAAAGAACAGGACAATGTAGGAAATGGATCGAATAATGCTAATGAATTCCAAATTGATAGATATCTTTTGGACACAGGAAGTGCATACAACAGTTCACATTCAAAACAGAGTAATGCTCATAAACAACATTAACAAAACTCCCTACAAACTATGGAAAGGAAGACCAACAAATGTGAATCACTTCATAGTTTTTGGAAGCAAATTCTACATCAAAAGAGAAGATGGAAGAATGGGAAAGTTTGACTCTCGTGTGGACAAAGGATTACTTGTTGGTTAATCAAGTACAAGGAAATCATACAAGTGTTACAACCTGAAATTGAAAAAAGTTGTGGAAAGCATCAATGTAACAATTGATGAAACAGATAGAAAATAATTAAAGGAAGAAGAAAATGAATCAATAGAATAGTTTTACAAAGAAGAAGTAGAAGATGAAAAAGAAGTAGAAGGGGAAGATGAAAAGGATCTGACATAAGAAGAGCAAGTTCATCAAGTGCCTCCAAAGACACCTAGAAGACGAGTACAAAAGAATCATCCTTCAGATCACATTATCGGAAACAAATATGCAGGACTTGAGACTAGAAGAAGAATATGTTCACCATAACAAATGTACCTAGCACTCTCATCTATGATTGAACCAACCTGTTTTGAAGAGGCCAGCAAGGATGAATTTTGGAATAAGGTCATGGATGAAGAATTTGATCAAATAGAGAAAAATGACACTTGGGAATTGGTTCCAAGACCAAAAAATAAGAATGTGATCGCACAAAGTGGGTATACAGGAATAAATTGAATGAAGATGGACATGTTACAAGGAAAAAAGCTAGATTTGTATGTAAATGATATGCATAGATTGAAGGAATCGACTTTGAAGAGACATTTTCCCCAGTTTCCATAATGAAAGCAATCCGATTTCTTTTAGCTTATGCATGATCCAAAAATATTAAAGTGTATTAGATGGACGTAAAATCATCTTTTCTGAAGAGGGAACTTGAAGAAGAATTCTAGATTGAACAAACATAAGGATTTCAATTGTCAGAGAACGCATATTATGTGTGTAAATTAAAGAAGGCCTTGTATGGTCTAAAACAGGCTCCTAGATCGTGGTACTCTAGACTGGATAAATATTTACAGCAGGCAAGGTTAAGAAAAGGAAGTGAAGGCATCAACCTCTACATCAAGGTAACTCAAGATAATATTTTATTAATTGAAGTTTATGTTGATGATATTATTTTTGGAAGTATTGATGATAGGTTAAGCTAGAAATTTACAAAGGACATGCAGAATGAATTTAAAATGTCATTACTTGTAGAACTGTCATTCTTTCTAGGTCTTCAGATACGTCAAATCAACCAAGGAATTTATTTCTCAAACCAAGTATATCAAAGAAATGAAAAAGAGGTTCTGAATGGAATATTTCAAACCAGTTATCACTCCAATGCAAACCAGTTGCAAGTTGAGCAAAGATGATGATTCAAAGTCTACATATAGTCTACATATCAGAGGAAATATAGGTCAATGATTGGTAGCCTACTATATGTGACAGCATCCATACCAAATGTAATGTAGGAAGTTGCACAGGTGGCATGATTTCAAGCAGCACCAAAGGAATCACATGTATTAGCAGTGAAGAGAATTTTCAGATATCTCAAAGGAACAGAAGATTTTGGATTATGGTATCCAAAAGGAAAGGATCTATCACTTATTGCCTACACATATGCAGATTTGGCAAGTTGCATTGATGACCGACGAAGCATCAGTGGAGAAGTGTTCTACTTGGGTAAGTGTTTAGTATCATGGATAAGCAAGAAACAATCATCAATATATGTATCTACAACCGAGGCAAAGTATATTGCAGAAACAACATGTTGTACACATGTTCTATGGATGAAACAAACTATGACAGATATACAGGTTGAGTATGATGAGCCCATTCCAATCTATTGTGATAATACAAGTGCCACCAGTATCTCAAATAACCCGATGATGCACTCCAAGATGAACCACATTCTAATCAAGTATCACTTTATACGTGAACGGGTTGAAGAAAAGAACATCATATTTGAATATGTGGGCACAAAAGAATAAGTGGCAGACATATTTACAAAATTGTTTCCATGGGAAGCCTTTGAGTATCTTCGTCGGAGACTCAGAGTCATTTCTACTCCAAAATAAATGCTTTTGAATGTTTATCTTATATGTCTTAGATGTACACGAGGAAGCACCATAAAGAGAACAGTTCAGGTTTGGAGATTAGGCGAGTCAGTTAGGGGGAGAAGACCCGAATGGAAAGATACATTTTCCATTGATGACAAAGGGGGAGATATTTATCAGATGCAAATGAAAAAGGCATGGTTCCAGGGGGAGCGTTGGTCACAGAGATGTAGGCATGGTTCCAGGGGGAGCATGAATGATGTGATTTTAGTATTGCATCATAATGTTGCCATCAATGCCAAAGGGGGAGATTGTTGATTAATTGGGTTGGTTGTCATTGATGTCAACCCTTAAAGAAATTCTGGTAGCACAAATGTTTGGGTAATGGAGCCAAGTTTGTTTGATGTATAATGGTATAAGTTTTGATATATTTGTAGGTAAGACTATTCTAGATGGATAGTACATGTCATGCAATTTCCAGTGGTATGTGAAACGTTACATAACTCCTCACGGTTTGAGAGTTATGGCCTTACAAAGTTGAAGGACCCTCATATAATTGGCTTGAAACCCAAAAAAGTCAAAGAAATCAAAGTGATTGCAAAGAAGAAATTATTTAAATAATAAAGTGAAGTGACAAAGTCAAAGAGGATTATTTAAATGTCCCCGAGGTGTAGGACAGTGATGGAGTGTGTTGTTAAGTCACTCTGTGTTGAAAAGTCACCGGTTCGAAACCTGCGGGGACAAAAAATCCAACCATGTTAAGGGTTGGTGTGGCTCAGTCCAGGTGCGATCCTCGGGTGATTTTGATGGCTTAGATGCCCCTGAGTCACAGTTTCTCAAGCCACAGGTTAATCCTGATGCCAACAGGTTCGGCCAAATTAACAAACAAAAAAGCGGATTATTTAAATAATAAAGTGAAGTAACAAAATCAAAGAGGATTATTTAAATAATAAAGTGAAGTGATAAAGTCAAGGAGGATTATTTAAATAATAAAGTAAATGGAGAACTTTCTAATTATGGAAAGTGGTTATAAGAAGGTTAACCCTAAAATGAGTAAAATGGGTTAATTGGTCAAGTGGATATTGGATACATGGACAAGTGGAAAATTGGGCAAAGCTGAACATAGGTGACTATGTGAACAAAGTGGCTATGTGGACAAAGTGGCCTAGAAGATGCTTCTAAGGAAGCTACTTGGAGAGTATAAATAAGAGGCAAGGCTCTCTCATTTTAATCACACTTGAGAATATTGAATATCTACAGGTGACCGAGGTAACCAAAGGATATCTAAGCCAAATTTCAGAGGAAGGTGAAGTAAAGAAGGCCGAAAATCAAGGGAGGATACATTATTTTGATGATGCTTTCTAAGGTATATTATTTACAGGCCATCTCACCATTTTAGCAATAATTTTTTTTCTAGAATGATTCAAACCATGAAATTGGGAGGCCATTGAGGAAACATATCCAAGTCATTGTGGCAAGAATTTCATCTTGTGGGTTGTTGTATTTTTGGAGTTACACTCCGTGGAAAATAGGGTTTGTGGCTAGTCCTAAAACTAGTCTAAAATGGGTGTTTCGAGTAAAAACGTCATAACTTCTTCATAACATATCCAAATTCAGTAAGACCAAATGTGTTGGTTAGAGTACAGTCTACAGTATTCTTTCTACAATTTTCAAGTCCATAAAACAAATATTCTGTGTGGAGCATGCTCTACAAGTTCGCTCTCTAGAATAAGCCAGAATTCAACAAGGTATGTCATTTTTGCTATAACTCATTTTCTGAAAGGTTCCAAGTAGTGACACCAAGAAGAATTGCATAAAATACATTGAAGAACATTGTGTACTATTTTCATATCTTTAATCATTACAGGTACATAGTTATGATTATTTCAAGTTAGGGTTGTTGACTAATCCAAAACTAGTCATGTGAGACTAAAGTAAAGTTTGATTAAAATTCTAGTCTCTTGTTGTTAAAGTTAAGGAAGGTTTGTAGGTTGGTGCATGGTTGATGCACTTGTTTATGGTACAGGTTGAGATACATTTTGATGCATGGTTGATGCATGGTTTAGGTTATGTGTACAGGTTGTTTGGTGTAGGTTGATTGGTACAGGTTTACAGTAGTATATCTCAGAGTGATAGTGTGACAGTGGCTCCATAATTCTACTTATACGTCAGGATTGTTGGATGGGGAAATGATAGGTTTTTGTAGTTGGATAACATAGGGGGTTGTAGCCTCCTTCTGGTTGTAGCTAGAGAATTTGGGAGTTGGAGCTTCCCTCAGGTTGTATCCTGAGAAACTAGGGGGTTGGAGCCTCATTCTAGTTGCAGTTGGAAAACAAAGGAAGTTGGTGTTTCCAATGAATGTAATTATTCAAGTCATATAAGAAAAAGTATAATGTGGTTTTCTCCCGCTTTGGGTGTCCATGTAAAAACATTGGTGTATTGTGTATGTGTATGATTGTTCATTTGTTCATTGTTTATTTACTCTGAAAATATTGAATGATAATGCTACATTGATATAACACTTGCATTATATGGTTAAAAAGGATTAGATTGCTCTATTATTGATCCACCCCCCCCTCTCAATAATCCAACAATTGGTTTCAGAGCAGGTTCCTTCAGAAATCAGTTTAACCATTGAAAGGTAGATCATGGAGAGAAACAACATGTATAAAAATGGAATACCACAGTTTGATGGACAGAAGTATGAATTTTGGGGCATAAGGATGAAGACATATATACAGGCACAGTGATTTGAAATTTAGAAATCAATTGTAGATGGATACACAGCACCAACAGTTCTGTTGAAAAATGAAAAAGCAATGAAACTCGATCAGAATAATTCTAAATCCACAAATGCACTTCAGAATGGTCTTGGACAATCAATATTCACCAAAGTTTCACATTGTAAATCCGCTAAAAATATTTGGGACAAACTTTGAAATATTTATGAAGGAGATTCAAAAGTCAAAGCAGCAAAGCTTCAAACTTACAGAGGTCCGTTCGAACAAATAAATATGAAGGAAGATGAGAATATTGCATCTTACTTTTTACGAGTCGATGAAACAATTTTTGCAATCTTGGGATTGGGATAAGAAATCAAAGAATCTGTAATTATTCAGAAGGTACTAAGATATGTTCCTATGATATTTGACCCTAAGATATCAGCGCTAGAAGAAAAAGCATATCTAAACTAAATAAGCATGGACGAACTACATGGAATCTTCACAGCATATGAAATGAGAACTGAACAGGAAAATCTAGATATAAACGAAGCAACCTTCAAAGCATCCAAAAGGTCAAAGCAAAAGGGAAAGAAAAAATAAAAAGAACATAGCAGCAGCAGTGACGTCTCGAAAAATGAGGAAGAAGTGGCCAACTTTGTCAGAACATTGAACAAGGGAACCAACGGCAGGTATAGAGGTAAGCTTCATTTGATTTGTTTTAATTGTGATGGTATTGGTCATTTTGCTAACAAATGTCCTCATAAGAAAAAGAGAAATGATGAAGGTTATTCAAATAGCAAACAAACATATAAAGGCAAAAGAACCACAAAGAAAGTTTTTAAGAAAATGTGATGCACCAAAGAAGACATATCATCATCAAATGAAGATGACTCCAGTGACAATGAGACAGAAAGAGTTATATTCATGGAAGTAGAAGAATCTAATAAAGAAGACTTTGAAGTAGAATATAAAGAGGCCGAAGAAGAATATGAAGAGGTCGAACAAGAATATCAAGAGGCGAAAGTTGACTACCGAGTAGATTTGTTGTGTGTCATAGAAGTTATCAAAAGAGAATAGAAGAAAAATGAGAAACTACAAGAGGAATTAGACAACAAAGAAGACACTTATGAACTAGAAAAAATGATCACAAATTTGAATGTTCAAATTGAAGAAGATAAAATAATTGAAGAAACACTCAAAGAACAGCTAGAAGGAAGAGACGGGATCTGTTGTTCCTGAGTCTGTACTAAGGCTTAAAGTACAGTGTCAAGGCATCCGAAAGTATGTAAAAGATAAATACGAAGATATATCTTAACCTTCGGCGTAGGAAACTAATGAAGGTTTCTACGTTCTTGCTGTCTAGCTTCCAACTGCTCTTGAGCAGTTATATCACGCTCAATGGTTGCCCATGAAAGTTCTAATTCCTCCCGGGTATTAGCAGTTTTAAGGATTGTATCGAAAAGTTTAAAGCGATATGATTTTGATTAGGAAGTCTGGTTTGAATATTTGGTTGAGTAGCTGCAGGGATAGTAATTGGGGAACAATACCAGTGTGGAAATGATTTAACGTGAGATTTCAACGCTGTCTCAATTTAGTTGAAATAAGAGAAATTTTTGCATGAAGAACAAAATAAGAATGCAAACTGAAGGCCCTTTCCCGTAACTGTGTTATTTTTCAGTAAAGATGTGGAATGAGAGAAAAATGTTTAGCTGTGGATAACGTAAGGTTCCTATTAATAGAAAACTCACACATACACAGAAGAAGAAATTGACATAGAAATAATTGACATAGTGTAAATAAACATAAAATTCTATAAATGTGAATTGGTCTTACACCTGCTGATAGCCGGTGCAGAGGAAAGACAAGAAACAATTACAGAAATTTAAAATCCCTTCACCATAGTAGTGGTTGTACTAAGTTATAGTGATACACATCAATTATGTAGAGCAAAATGAAAAGAAACAAGAAAACATAACGAAACAAACTTGTAACACAGTTGTGATAGAATCGGGAATCTGCAAATTTGCTTGTATTAACTTCCTTGATGCAAAATCTCTATTACATTCATTACCAAAAATTCCAGCCTTGTGTTCTTCTTTTGGTGATCTATTTATACAAATTTTCCCTTTCCTACTCCTATTTTCAAAAAAGTGCCAGCTGCATGCCTCTACGTGACTTAGTGCATATTATACATCTATTCATAAACTGGATACAAGTTGTGAAAGTTATGTTTGGCAGCTGTGAGGAGAGAAGACACCCCATCTCTTCTACTTTATTTTCAAAAAGGGTCAGGTGCTTGTCTTTGCATAGACTAAGTGCATATCCTACATCTGTCCATGAATTTGGATACGAGCTGAGACGGCTCTGCTTGACAAATGGCTTCGGCAAAGTAGCACTCTCGGTCTAATTGTGGAAGTTTATTCCCCATATATGCATCAACCATATCAAGGGCGTCGAGTTGTGTGCTGGGCTGAATCAAATGTTTATCAATTTGAGCCATGTCTACCTTGTCTATCTTAGATATCTCTGCCAAATTTCTCTCATTTTTCTCCTTCATGTCGAGGGGGGTCTGCTTTAAATTCATTTGCCTTAGCATCTCTGTGTCACCCCCACTTTCCATCCCCAACAGTTCACCATTTATGGATTTGAAAGTTTCTTCTAGTGAATTTGTCACTTTTTGAGCCTGCTCCTTGCTTAGAGTAATATCATGCTCCCAATATTTTAACAAAATATTTCCCCTGGTCTGTTCAGCAATGGTGAGCCCAGGAGACCCTGTTGAAAACCTATTGTTGGTGGCTATCACTACTTCTTGGAAGGCGATCCGAGCAGCTTCCGCGTTTCTTTCCTTGACAATCAGATTCTCATAAATCTGATGCATTAATAGGCAATCTCCTCGAAATTCCTCTACTTTGTTTAGCAGACTCTATTGAGCAGGAAAGATCCTGCTCCGAATGTCGATCGCTCGGGGTTTAACAATCTCGATGTCGATCACATTGTTGCCTGCGACCTCTAGCTAAGCCTGTAACTGTGTGATGGTATCCCTCTGTTGACCCGACTGCACTCGACCCTCTCGGATCACTGAGTTTGCTTGTTCCAGCTTGGTTTTAAGGACTTCGATCTCTTTCCTATCGGCCAAATGGGCCAGCTCTATTGCTCCACTCGCTTGACTCTTAGCGTCTTCCGCGGCCGAAGCTACTCGGGCTTCAAGAGTCTTGATCAGCCAATTTTTTCTCTTGAGTTGATTTTTCAACATCGCAACCGAGAATTGGTTCGCTGACGCATAAGCTCCCAGCGTCCCTGCTATCTCTGTTGTGAATTCATCACTTTTCTTGTTTTTTCCATCTGTCATTACTTTAAATTTTTTAACAGTGGACTCTCCCTCTTGATAAAATTCTCGCTTTACCACAGCCTTTCTCTTTCTGTCAAAAAAGAACTCATTATGGGGGAGTTCCTCTACCCTTATAGGTCTTAGTTCTTCACCAAATATCCATCCCTCGCTGACGTCTCCCTAAGCCGACTGCAAGGGTGTGACAGAGGTGATGGGTTGTCTGATCTGCTTCGCCCCCTTCCCTGGTGTGACGAGTGGGTCATGTTCTTTCGGAGGATCAGGGGTCTTTGTCTCTGTCCCTGTCTCTGGATTCTCTTCTTGCTCGGGATTCTTCTCCTGCTCGGGACTTTTCCCCCGTTCAGGACTCTTGTCCTGTTCAGGATTCTTCTCCTGCTCGGGACTCTTTCCCTGTTCGGGATTTTGCTCCTGCTCAGGAATCTTCTCCTGCTCGGGACTTTTTCCCTGTTCGGGATTCTGCTCCTGCTCCCCTTCCTGACGTTTTTCGGGATTAGAAGTTTGCCCCGCAGAACTTTCAGCCTCTTTTTCTTTGTCCTTGGAAATTCCCAAACCTCCCAGCACCACGAGGAGACATCTTCTCCTATGTTCCTGAAATTTTAAAACAGAGGCCCTATCTTCGGGTGCTAGGGATCTGATTCGAAATTGCACTTCTGAATAGGACCTCGCCCCTCAAAAAACATCATCTGAGGGCGAACACTCATGTTCAAACCTCTTTAATCCATAATTCCCCAAATGTGTGCTTACAATTCTCTGCGGATCATGCTTTTTGTACTGAATAGAGACTAGGCTCAAATCTTCTAAGGTTACAGCTTCAGCCTTAGCATGTCTGAAATCTAATAAGGAATAGGAATTAAGTCGAACAGGGAAAAATGGCCATACCTTCTTTGATGACACTTTGAGCTCTTTACTTACTCCGTCGATTACTATTTGTCGTGCAATCTCACGACAGGCCAGCTTGTCGGGGATAAAAAGCAGTAGCGCCAGAGGAGGGACAGCGGCTCCGAAAACTCTCAAATAGGAGAATTCTTCCTCTACGTACCAGTCTGCGATATGGCTCAAATTCGCAGCAATACTATCTGAGATGCGGGGTGGCGTAAGACCAAAAAGGGCGACGTGCAAGGGCACCATCACCCAGTTGAAAATCTCATAAATAAACTCATTTGCATTATTTTCCCACAGCTTGTTGTGGTACTCATGAACAGTTTTCTCTTGGGTTGGACTCCAAGCCCAATTCATCAAAGGAAAAGGCGTCATGGAACATATCGCATCCATGATATACGTAGACATGAAGAATCTAGAAGGTCTCCCGGCTTCTTTTTTGTTCCGGTAATCTGTAATTCTGTTGAAAAGACTGTCGGAGAGCATCTTCGCCCAATTGAATGAGCAACCTTCTGCTACCTGAAAAATGAGAGGTACCCACTGGATGTAAAAATGTGTGGTATCTTCCCATCCGAAAAGCCAACAAGTCATCATCACCACATACATATACTGTGGCTCTAATGAAGAAATTGAATACACACCCTTGTCATTCACTCTGAATGTTGCGGAACGCGAAACCCAATCTTTAATCAAACTGCGCATGGTTTTATCAAATTCCTCGCATTCTTTCTTTTTGAATTCCTCCAGGAATTCTTTGCCATATGTATATTCGAAAGTTGATGGGAGCTTATACATAGATTGTATATGCTCTGGTCTGAAAGTCCCGACCATGACCTGTCGGTCATTTACGATAGTCCTGGCGGGCAGGTCGATGTGATCCAAAGCCCATCGGATCATGTCGTAGTATGGGAGCAACCGAGGTCTGGTTGCAACCCGATGCATTCCCGACCGAACAATTGTCTTATACTTAGTGTTCAGGTCATCCTTTACAATATCATGGTCATCGTCATCCGACTCTGAATAGTTTACCAATTCGGATTGCAGAATGTCTGAAATAAACGACCAGGTGGGTACTGAGCCGCCAGTCCGTGGTGAGGTATCTGAGACGTTGTCCGGAACCTGCGCTGCAACCTCGACATTTTCTTTCGCTGCTCTCCTTGGGGCCATGGTTGATGCTTGTTTTTTCTCTCTTTGCAATAGACCTGTGTATACATGCGGAAATGAGTTCTCTCGGAGAAAGGTGAGCTCTGTGCGCTTATGAGAAACGTTTTTTAACAAAGAATGAAACTTTTGTATATATTTGAAAGTCCTGTACTTTTGAAATAAGTCTGTCAAATCGCAAATAAAGCCAAATTTATTGTAAAAAGCCGATCTTATTCATTCGTAGATTTACCCTAATTCTTCATTAATGTCATCAATGTTCGGTGGCTTGACAGGCAACTGGGTTATGGAGAGGAATTAAATTCCTCGTGAAGTGTGCCAACCTCGATACGCGGGACGTATCTCACTCAATTTTAAAAATTCAAATTTTACAACGTTTAATCATTTTCTCGCATTTCGTTGTATCGTGAATTTTCTTTTCAGATTTTGACTCTTCAACTCGCAAGGTTGCGAGTGCCGATTTTTCTTTAATTAATAATAACCGTGATTTGGCGCATTCTTAATCATATAACTAACCTAATTGTCATATCGCGACTCGGGAATTCAAGGACAAACTTTTGGAAGAATGATATGTCGAGTTGCGATATCGCGATGCGGCGATAATTAAGACTCAAATAAAAAGAAGGAAATCTTAGATTAGGCGACTAATTAATCTCGCTATAATTATGTCGCAACTTCATGAATCTGATTTTTGGACACCTTAACTTGATGAAAGAAAGTGCCGAGTGACGAAGTGCCGAGAACCAAATTTAACCATGGTTAGTTTGTTACCCTTACCTTCTAACCACGGTTATCACAAAGTCATCTTGTTCTCGGGTATCGGGGCTACAAGAACAAAAACTCAGGTCTGATGGATGCCGAAGCGCGAAACCCCGACGACGTCTAATCATGGTTTAAAGGTTTAACCCTAGTTAACGCCTTGGACGAAAATTAGAACCGAGTTCGCATTTTCGTGACTCGAGACTTGTAAATTTAAAAAATACAGTGTCCGACTCGCGAGACCCTGAAATAAAACAAAAGAGAAAACATACTTGCGAAAAATGGACTCCTTCTAAAAGTGACAAAGCATTGCTATTCATGAGACAAGATTTCCAGAGTTTTAAGAAATTGAAAATTGCGTGAGGTAAAAAACAAGGGCGGCTCCAACAGGATCATTGGAAATTTGGAAGCAAAAATTGTCACATTAAGAAAGGATATTCAAAAGAAAAATATGCAGAACAACTCAAAAGTTTTGAATGACATTATCAGTAGTCAGAAACCTCATCATGACACATCTGGACTTGGATAAAATAAGACAGAAAATGGATCAAGCTCCAAAACAACAAAACAAGAAACATATCCAAAAAGCTATGCAGAAAAAATCAAAGGGATAGGAAGGTCTACAATGAAAATTACAGGGATACTCCTCCATCGAGAAGATTCAGATTTCAGAATCAACGATCGACAAAAATAGATAGGCCTCATGAAGAAGAAGTATTCATAAGAGTACCTCCTTTCAGAATATCTTCAACTCCCAAGTATCAAACTGTCTTTTTTGTACTAATTTTGGACATAAAGTTGTGAATTGCATAGCTAACAACAAGAATATAAACAACTTTGAAAGTCATACACAAAAGGGTTATCCAAGAAGGCCTAGTGAAACACAGAGAAGAAGTTAAAACAGGTTTGAATATTTGAGAACATAGTTGGAATGTTGCAAATGTAACAACTTTGGACACATGACCAATGATTGCAGAATGACAATCCCTCCTAGAAAACCACAACAGAACAACAATAGTCACATACAGGAACCTCGAAAAAGGACATGGATAAGAAATAAAAATCAGTATAGCAATGAAGAATGCACAGTCGCTCTACAAGCTAAGCAGAAGAAAAATGGTTGGTATGTTGACAGTGGTTGTTCAAAACACATGAGAGGTTATAGAGATAGGTTTCTTACATTAAGAAAGGAAAGAGATGGATCAGTCTCCTTCGGAAATGAAGATTCAGCTAAAATCATTAGAAAAGGCACAATCAGAATTGGGAACAAGAATACCAAGGAAGAAAATGTTCTACTAGTAGAAGATATGAAGCATAATCTTCTAAGTGTGATTCAAATATGTGACCAAGGTCATGAAGTTACTTTATATTCACAAAAGTGTGAGATAAGAAAAGAAGGTTCAAGAAAATTGATTGCAATAGCTGCAAGAACTTCAAACAACATATATGTATTAAGTGAAATTGGAAATGAAAAGTGTTTCTTAAGAAAGGAAGATGAGAGTTGGTTATGGCACAGAATAATGGGTCACATACATTTTCATAACCTTGTCAAAGTCAGCAGAAGGTAAGTAGTTAGAGAAATTCCCCAGATCATGAAAGCAACCAACACTTCATGCAAGCATTGTTAACAAGGAAAGAAAACAAAAACCAGGTTTAAATCAAAAGAATATTCAACGACAAGACCAATAGAAATTGTGCATATTTATCTAGTTGGACCAACTACAACAAAATTTTTAAAAGGTGAGAAATACTTTATGTTATTAGTTGATAATTATACAAGAATGACTACAGTTTTATTTCTCAAGAATCAGTTAGAAGCTTTTGAAAACTTCAAAGTCTACAACGAAATGGTTGAAAAGGAAATGGATTCAAAAATAAAATGCTTGAGATCTGATAATGGTGGAGAGTTCACTTCAAAGGAATTTATGGACTACTGCATCGGGCATAGAATAAAAAGGAAATTTGTTGTTGCTAGGACACCTCAACAGAATGGAGTTGTTGAAAGAAAGAACCGGACAATACAGGAAATGGCTCGAACAATGCTAATGGATTCCAAATTGGCATATATCTTTTGGACATAGGAAGTGCATACAATAGTTCACATTCAAAACAACGTAATTTTCATAAACAACACTAAAAAAAGTCTCTATGAGCTATGGAAAGGAAGACCAGCAAATGTGAATCACTTCAGATTTTTTGGAAGTAAATGTTACATCAAAAAAGAAGATGGCAGAATGGAAAAGTTTGACTCTCGTGTGGACAAAGGAGTACTTGTTGGTTACTCAAGTACAAGGAAAGCATACAAGTATTACAACCTGAGATTGAAAAAAGTTGTGGAAAGCATCAACTTAACAATTGATGAAATAGGTAGATAAGAATTAAAGGAAGAAGAAAATGAATCAATGGAACATCTTTACGAAAAAGAAGCGGAAGATAAAAAATAAGTAGAAGGGGAATATGAAGAGGATATGACATAAGAATAAGAGAAAGTTCATCAAGTGCCTTGAAATACACCTAACAGACGAGTACAGAAGAATCATCCTTTAGATCGGATTATCAGAAACAAAGATGCAGGAGTTGAGACTAGAAGAAGAATTCGTTCACCAGAACAAATGCACCTAGAACTCTCATCGACGATTGAACCAACCTGTTTTGAAGAGGCAAGCAATGATGAATTTTGGAATAAGGCCATGGATGAATAATTTGATCAAATAGAGAAAAATGACACTTGGGAATTAGTTCCAAGACTAAAGGATAAGAATGTGATCGGCACAAAGTGGGTATACATGAATAAATTTAATGAAGATGGATAGGTTACATGGAACAAAGGTAGATTGGTATGTAAAGGATATGCACAGGTTGAAGCAATCGAATTTGAAGAGACATTTTCCCCAGTTTCCAGAATGGAAGCAATTTGATTTCTTTTAGCTTATGCATGTTCAAAAAATATTAAAGTGTATTAGATGGACGTAAAATCAACTTCTCTGAATGAGGAACTTGAAGAAGAAGTCTACATTGAACAACCAGAAGGATTTCAGTTGTCAAAGAACACAGGTTATGTGTGTAAATTAGAGAAGGCCTTGTATGGTCTAAAACAGACTCCTATAGCATGGTACTCTAGACTGGATAAATATTTACAGCAAACACGGTTCAGAAAAGGAAGTGCAGACAGCAACCTCTACATCAAGGTAACTCAAGATAGTATTTTATTATCTAAAGTTTATGTTGATGATATTATTTTTGGAAGTATTAATGACAGGTTAAGCCATAAATTTACAAAGGACATGCAAAATTAATTTGAAATGTCATTATTTGGAGAAATATCCTTCTTTCTGGGCTTCAGATACGTCAAAGCAACCAAGGAATTTTTATTTCTCAAACCAAGTATATCAGAAAAATTCTAAAGAGGTTCGGAATGGAAGATTTCAAACCAGTTATCACTCTCATGCAAACCAATTGCAAGTTGAGCAAAGATGATGATTCAAAGTCTAGAGATTAGAGGCAATAGAGGTCAATGATTGGTAGTCTACTATATGTGACAGCATCTAGACCAGATGTAATTTAGGCAGTTGGACAGGTGGCACGATTTCAAGCAACACCAAAGGATTCACATGTATTAACAGTGAAGAGGATTTTCAGATATCTCAAAAGAACAGAAGATTTTGGATTATGGTATCCAAAAGGAAACGATCTATCACTTATTTCCTACACATATGCAGATTGGGAAGGTTGCATTGATGACCGATGAAGCACCGGTGGAGCAACATTCTACTTGGATGAGTGTTTAGTATCATGGTTAAGAAAGAAACAATCATCAATATTTGTATCTACAGTCGAGACAGAGTATATTGTAGCAGCAGCATGTTGTACACAGGTTCTATGGATGAAAAAAACTCTAACAGATATACAGGTTGAGTATGATAAGCCCATTCCAATATATTGTGATAATACAAGCATCGTCAGTATCTCAAAGAACTCAGTGATGCACTCCAAGACTAAGCACATTCCAATCAAGTATCACTTTCTACAGGAACGGGTTGCAGAAAAGAACATCAGAGTTGAATATGTGGGCACAAAAGAACAAGTGGCGGACACCTTTACAAAATTGCTTCCACGAGAAGCCTTTGAGTATCTTCACCAGAAACTCAGATTTATTTCTACTCCAAAATGAATGCTTTTGAATTTTTATCTTATATGTCTTAGATGTACACAAGGAAGCACCATAAAGAGGACAGTTCAGGTTGGGAGATCAGAGGAGTCAGTTAGGGGGAGCAGACCTGAATGAAAAGATACATTTGCCAATGATGACAAAGGGGGAGAGATTTATTAGATGTAGAAGATAGAGGCATGGTTCCAGGGGGAGCGTTGGTCACAGAAATGCAGGCATGGTTCCAGGGGGAGCATGAGTGATATTATTGTAGCATTGCATCAGAGTGTTGTCATCAATGCCAAAGGGGGAGATTGTTGATTAATTGGATTGGTTGTCATTGATGTCAACCCTTGAAGAAAGTCTGGTAGTGAATTCTGGTAGCACAAAGGTTTGGGTAATGGACCCAATTTTGTTTGATGTATAATGGTATGAGTTTTGGTATATTTGCAGGTAAGAATATTCTAGATGGATAGTACATGTCATGTCATTTCCGATGGTATGTGGAACGTTACATAGCTCCTCGCGGTTTGAGAGTTATGGCCTTACAAAGTTGAAGAATCCTCATATGATTGGCTTGAAACCCAAAAAGGTCAAAGAAGTCAAAGTGCTTGCAAAGAAGAAATTATTTAAATAATAAAGTGATGTGACAAAGTCAAATAGGATTATTTAAATAATAAAGTGAAGTGACAAATTCAAAGAGGATTATTTAAATAATAAATTGAAGTGACAAAATCAAAGAAGATTACTTAAATAATAAAGTGAAGTGACAAAGTCAAGGAGAATTTTTTAAATAATAAAGTAAATGGAGAAAATTCTAATTATGGAAAGTGGTTATAAGAAGGTTAACCCTAAAATGAGGAAAATGGGTTAATTGGTCAAGTGGCTATTGGATAAATGGACAAGTGGAAAATTGGGCAAAGTTGGACATAGGTGACTATGTGGACAAAGTGGCCTAGGAGATGCTTTTAAGGAAGCTACTTGGAGAGTATAAATAAGAGGCAAGGCTCTCTCATTTTAATCACACTTGAGCATATTGAATATCTACAGGTGACTGAGGTAACCAAAGGATATCTAAGCTGAATTTCAAAGGGAAGGTGAAGTAAAGAAGTCTGAAATTCAAGGGAGGATAAATTATTTTGATGATGCTTTATAAGGTATGTTATTTACAGGTCATCTCATCATTTTTGCAATAAAAATTTTTCTAGAATGATTCAGACCGTGAAATTGGGAGGCCATTGAGGAAACATATCCAAGTAGCTATGGTATGAATTTAATCTTTTGGATCGTTGTAATTTTGGAGTTACACTCCGTGGAAAATAAGGTTTGTGGCTAGTCTTGAAACTAGTCTAAAACAGGTGTTTCGGGTAAAAACCTCATAACTTCTTCATAACATATCCAAATTTAGTAAGACCAAATGTGTTTGTTAGAGCACAGTCTGTAGTATTTTTAATACAATTTTTAGATCCATGCAAAAAACAGTCTGTGTGGGGCATGCTCTACAAGTTCACTCTCTAGAATAAGCCAGAATTCAACAAGGTATGTCATTTTTGCTATAACTCCTTTTTTGAGAGGTTCCAAGTAGTGACACCTGGAGGAATTGCATAAACACACTAACGAGCATTGTGTACTATTTTCAAATCTTTATTCATTACAAGTACATGATTATGATTATTTCAAGTTAGGGTTGTTGACTAATCCAAAACTAGTCATGTGAGACTAAAGTAAAGTTTGATGAAAATTCTAGTCTTTTGTTGTTAGAGTTAAAGAAGGTTTGAAGATTGGTGCATGGTTGATGCACTTGTTTATGGTACAGGTTGATTACAAGTTGATGCATGGTTGATGCATGGTTCAGGTTATTAGTACAGGTTGTTTGGTGTAGGTTAATTGGTACAGGTTTACAGCATTATATCTCACAGTGATAGTGTGACAATGGTTCCATCATTCTACTTATACATCTGGATGGTTGGACGGGGAAAGGAAAGGTGGTTGTATCCACCTTACGGTTGTAGCCAGAGAACATAGGGGGTTGTAGCCTCCTTCTGGTTGTATCTAGATAATTGGGGAGCTGGAGCTTCCCTCAGGTTGTAGCCTGAGAAACTAGGGGGTTGGAGCCTCCTTTTAGTTGCAGCTGGAAAATAAAGGAAGTTGGTGCTTCCAATGAATGTAATTTTTCAATACATATAATAAAAAGAATTTTGTGGTTTTCTCCCGCTTTGGGTTTCTACGTAAAAACATTGGTGTACTGTGTATGTGTATGATTGTTCATTTTTTCATTGTTTATTTACTCTGCAAATATTGGATGATAATGCTACATTGATATAACACATGCATTATATGGTTAAAAATGATTATATTTCTATATTAATGATTCATCCCACCTCTCAGTAATCCAACATGCCTCGTTCTCATGACTTTCCCCTACATCTTCAACTTCTGAATCATAAAATAGGGTATCATCAAAAACCTGAAAAGAAAAGTGACTAACCTCATCCTCTTATTTTTGTGCAGGAGGAATAGGATTTCAGATGGTTTCATCAAAGGGAGGAGCACACATTAATACTTCATCCTCATGTTTGATATCTTCAGGCTCTCTCTCTTCAACCAGATCCTCATTACCCTCAGTAGAAGCATGAGTAAATTCTTGCTCTTCCCCATAGGATTGATAACCTTCATCAAGATCCCTCTCCTCAACCTTTTGTTAATCAATGTCTTGCTCTAAAGAGTTTGGGGTTTCTTCAACAAAGGTCTCAAGGAAAGGTATTCTCTTACGAGTATCTGGGGTATCTTTGGGCTCACCAATCTTGAATTCTGGAAAAAAGGATTGTTCCTCCTTGGATGAGGAGATGTTGGCTTCAAATTATGTGGCCATGTCATAAGCTTCTTGGATTGTTCTAATAACTTTGCCTCTGATAAGGAAAATCATTTTTTCTGTAAAGGCTGTTGTGTAAAGAAAGAAAAGAAAGTTGTTTAAAGGGTTATGGCTTGCTAGGATCTGTTGTATTAGCTTCTAAAATCTACCATGAAATTCTCTAACAGATTCATTCTCATCCTTATTTGTGTAATTAAGTGTGTTTAGAAAAATGATAGAATCCTCTTTGATATTCCATCTTTTGAGGAAGACCCCTTCTAATTGATCCATGGATGTAATAATAGCATCAGGGAGGCCATCATACCATCTCTTGGCTTTATCATGAAGAGTAGCAGAGAAACGTTTCATTTCTAGGTCTTCATCATCATCATTGATAGGGTGGAGTTGAAATAAATCATAAAAGTCACACATATGGTCCTTAGCATTCTCTTCATCACTACCAATGAATTTAGGCAGCCATTTTACATACCTTGGAAGCATTTGTTGAGTATACCCTGGTATTTTACTCATATCCAAGGGTTTAAAATTTCCTGGGTCCCATTGAGAAGCCATGTTTAGCTTAATCATTAGTGGATTCGCCAGATAATCCTTCTAGGGATTATCAAAGGGAAAAAAATATGGAATCACCCTTAATGGAGTCGTCAGGTAAGCTTTGAAAAGTGAAAGGCTTTGAGAAAAAGGATTACCAAAAAAGTGTCATTCAAGGAAAATTGACTTAGTTTTCCCTGACAACGGTGCCAAAAATGTTATCACACAATATGTACTTGCCCAAATCCCAAGGCAAGTAAGACAATATTGGCATAACAAGGGGGTGACCTATCACTTTCACCTTAATAGGAAACCCCTTTTTGTTTAGGAGTGTGTTAATATTACCCCAAGGGAGACGTCCCTAGTGACCTAAGGGTTGATGAACTAAGACAAAGATGCAAGAATACTTCCCTCTCACTAGTCACTCAAGTCAAAAGGTTCTTTATGTCTTTAAGAGATGAAGCAAAAGTAAAGATGAAGTGTACCTACCCAGAACAAGACAACAAAGGAAAATATGATAGTTTTCAAGTACCAAATGATGTTAGTGCTTCAATAAGACAGTGAACCTTTGAAATATAAGTTGGTTGATATAAAATTGTAACGGTGTGAAAAGTTTACAACAACAATAATTATTTTATAACGGCTACAAGAAATACGCCTTAGAATTGCTTGAAAAGACAATGAAAAAGTAGCTTTAACTAGGCAAAATGATAATCAATTGTCACAAACATTTTCTGCAGTGTCTAGCTAGCATTAAATGTCAATTTTGCAGAAAATTTGTTGCAGTTAGATGGTTGTAGAAATCGTTTGTAACAACAACAAGTATTAGTGCTCAGAATTGCAAGAAAATATCATGGAAACTTAGCATTTATCAAGTAGATTGTTTAGAAATTATCACAAGCAATTTCTGAGTGAGTTAAATGTGAGTTATGTAGGTGTATGCAGAAAATTAGTATAGATTAGTATGGTTGTAGCAGTGATTTGCAACAGTTGCAAGTTAACTAGTGAATTAGTCTAATTTAGAGTTAGTAGAAGTTAGAAAAAGCTTCAAGGAAGAGAATGTGAGTGTTTGTTTGATCAATCGTTCACTAAAGAAAGTGGACAAGTGTATTTTTGGGCTTATGGAGTCAACAACAGCAACAACACAACTTGGAGAAAATAGAAATGATAATAGTTTCCAAAGTAAAAGAGGTGGATGGAAGAGGTGTTGGCACTTCAAGGCCTCAAACATCCAAATCTTAAAGACAAATTCACTAGAAAGTAAGCACTTTTAGGCTCTAGTGAATCTTCCTTCCTTAGACTATTGAAAATATATTATGCAATAAGCAATTAGAATGAAGCTACTAGAGTGATAGCACTTTAGATCTCTAGTAGTCACTTCTAAACAAGGTCTACTTGAGAAATTTAAACAAGTAGAAAAGCTAGAGAGATAAAGAAGCAACTTATGTTTATCTCCTAGCGTTTAAGAAAGTAATTTCATAATCTTTAACATGAAACAAGTAAAATTTACCACAAGTATTTATTACATGAAAAAATTGCATATTTTCTACTTACTTCACCAAGAATAATCAAGCCAAACCCTAGTTGAATATCTTCCACCATGAAAAATAGCCAAGATACACTATAAAAAACTTCTCCAAGAAGATGTGCACTAGTTATTTCAGCCAATAGCCCTTAAAGAGGGCGTAAATTTCAGTCCACCCCTCTTGTGTGAGGAGTTGTGATGCAAAATGAGAGTACTTTATCTCTATTTATACAAAAATTTGACTTTTAGTTAATTTTAGGTCAAATAAAAGGTCGACCTGGCCAATTTACATTAAAGTCCAATTTTGACATAAATAAAATTAGTTAATATCTAAAAATATCTCCAAGGGTGAAGTCGTGACCTTCTAAGGTGGCGTTGAGCCCCGAAGGTGGAATGTTGGGCTCATGATGCAAAACGTTTGGCCTCCAAAGGCTCTAGATGATGCCCACACGTGCCACCCAACTCACAACTTCCCCCAAAATGTAGACCCTAGTTCGAGATGATGTCCAGGGTCATGATGGTGACGTCTTGGGCTTTCAAAGGCAACGTCCATGTGGAAGAGCAGGATCCCCCTGGGTCTAGGTCTGTCAGGGTACCTCCAAGGTGACGTCCTTCTTTCTTCTTGGTGCAAATATATGATGTATTCTTGCCCCAAGTTGGGGTTACAACATCCATCTGTTGTATTTAAGCCCCCATGAAGGTCTGAGCTAATCATTCCCTCACATGTACCTATCCACCGGGTAATGTCCTGCAACAACAAAAAGTACACCCTCCAAGGTTTCATAAGTCACAGGGATCATAACATGTAAATCACATCCAATAATTAAATTACCCAAACATGTGCATCAAACTCCCCTTTACCCAGACAAATGCTCAAAGACGTTATGCAATTTAACAAGTCAGGTTTGGAGAAGGTCTCAGGGTGTCCTACTGGGCTAATCCTCCTTAAGTTTGGAGTGTTTCCCAGGTGAGAGACAATCCAGGTCAATTAAGTGTATGAGGTGGCATGGGGTAAGTGTTTGGGCATGGGGTGTAGTGATAACAGGGAAATGTAAGTCTTACATGTGGGTGCCTTTGTAGAGGGCGAGTTGCACCTTGTCATAGATGTCATTGTTTCCTAGCCCATTTACTACCTTTTACTCTTAGCTTTATTATCTTTGATCTTTTGTTTTTGTGCTTCAAGGGAAGAGTTGAGGGACACTGTCATGGCTTGGTGACCATAGGTGACAACGTTATCCACAAACATTTCACAAATATGAGAAGGTTGGATCGTGATGAGACCCCCTTTCTATTGGCTATGACACCAAGATCCACTACCCCAGTTTGGTGACCAGATATGTGGTAGTTTCATACCGCTACATGCCCATGGTCATAATAGGTTGGCTCGTGATGAGACATCCTATCCACCAACTAGCACCTTGAGTGTTTATTTATCTTATGGGTTCCCTTTTCTTATTGAGAATCTTTTTACTGCTTTATCGAGAATCCCTGAGTGAAGCATCTCAAAGGTTTCAAAGGATTTTAACTTTTCATAGCTACTTTTACCCTCTGGGCCTTTAGCCCCTTCTTCCCACAAGGCAAGGTACAACCCTTCCTAGTGTGGCCAATCCCAATGCCCAAAGAAAGGTAGGGGAGGATGAGAGGAATAAAGATGGAAAGTAGTAAGTATGGAGGGAATGGACAATGACCTTTCAAAGACCCACCCAGTGGAAACCCATCCTAAAGGGATATCAACTTACTAAGGAATCATGTCACCCTTCCAGGTATGAACAAGTCAAAGAGCATAATTTCCAAGAAAATGTTACAAATGAAGGAGAATTCATTGCAACATATTCAAGTGCTTCAAGAATTAGAGTGACACATACCATGATACCCGGACTCATTACCTCATGGAGAAAGACTTACTACTACTACAGGACTAGGCTGGTGGGATGGATATTGTTGTTGTTGACAAATGGGTTGCACTGAAGAAAAAAGGGTCCCTCCGGGGCCATGCTCAAGTCAAACAGCTCTCGGTACTCCATGTCTAGGACCTGTGGGCCTTGAGACGTGATCTCCTTAGTTATCCATAAGGTAGGGGATCACACAACCCACTGCTCAATTCTCAGCAGTCATTAAGGTTGTGACTTCGTTCTCTTGACAGAGTCTTCACACAGTTCCTCCACGGAGAACTCCTTCGGCATGCAACTTCCTTATTGCATATCCATAATTATATTTGATGGCCTCAACCTTGAGTTAGCTTCAGTTTTACCACTTTAGCTGTTTACCAAATATTCCATAAGGAATATAAATGTGCATTCATGTGATGTATTCCAAATACACATTAAAAGCATTTTTTTTATGTTTTAACTTGCCTTTAGACTGTGATTCCATGCACTTAATCCCATGCTTTAGCATGTTGTGTGTGCCCACCATAGGCACCCTTTACAGTTTCATTTCCATATCGATTGAAAATTATTTAGTTCATGATTGTTCACAATCATGTACAGTGGTCATCAAAGTCATATTCATGTTGTCTTTTATCATGAAAAACAGAGCGTCCTTGCTAATTTACTCTTTCATCTATTTATATTAATTTTTCCCGAGGGAATAGAACACATTCCCCTTGAGATGCCATTCAAAACAAAACTTTCATGACTCTTCAAAATGGATTCAACCATGCATCCATTGAATTCATTTAATCTTGGAAAGTGCAATTCTTTCCTTACATTTCACTCATTTAGGCAGTCACATTGTGCCTTTAGTATACATATACTCTTACATCATACATGTGCATCACTTGCACATTTAATATCATTCCCTCATATCTATTTGGTCTTAATATCAGTCTTCATATCAAGAAACCTCACAATGCATTAAATGCATGCACTCAAACATATATAATCATAGCCAAACATTCATCATGCAAGCTCATTGCTTGCATATTTTCCATGTCACTCATACACATGGACATATCAGACTTCCAGATCCTCCTCCCAATGATCTTGATGCTATTATTATGGAAAGTCTCATAGAGATACTCAACACTGAGTTGCTCTCTCTGCTGAGAACTTGCAGTCATTCACATGATATCCACATGGAAAGTTTAACAGAAATAATCATAACTATGTCCCCCTTTCCATACGAAAACAACCAATAAGAAGGCATGCTTTCCTCAAATAGTATAAAGTTATTCAACAATCTAGAAATATCATTTGGGCAATTCCAACAATACCCAAGGAAACAAGACAACTTATCAAGCTTCCTTTTCATGCCTCAAACCATTTTTGGTTAACAGACGTTTTTATCAAGGGAATCATTTTCTAGATTTCTTCTCACTACTACTTGAGCATACCAATACCTACCTTAAATGGATACCATCCACCTCTAGATGTCAACTTGACCCATTTCTCATCTAGAAGTGTCCCAACACTTCCTTTACCACATTCAGGATCAACATTTCATTAATATTTCTATTCAAAAACATCGAGGGACGGAAGTCACTCTCCTCCTCCCACAATAATTCTGGAAGATTAGTTTTCTATCCACCAAGAAAGGGAGGTTGTGTTGATTGCTCACTCAACCACTCCATATTTATGCAGCTTCATTTATCAACTTGATTAGAAAAATGCTTCCCAGGAATTCTCATACTCATAAAAAAAATTGTTTCTCGGTTCCCTTCGAAACCAAAGAGTTGCACATGCTCTCCCTTTTCAGAAAATGGTCACCAGACCTATTCCTCTTGCATAGACACGCTCTTAAATTAACAAGGATACACACTCCCCTAGCACAACCATGAGCTTTTGAACTTTCTCATTTCATTTCAGTTCTTTCATGGGTTTCATTCTCAGTCCATGTGACATCTTTTATTTTACAAAGAGTGATTACCATAGTAGAAAGTTTTTTCAGTTATGACAGATCAAGTAGGTTGATCTCACCTACTTTCATAAGGCCTCTAGACATGGGGGATTTTACTCCCAATGCCAAATCATTCATTTAATCAACACTTATAATTAACAGAGTCTTCATAAGCCCACTTTTTAGGAAATTCCTGCCACTTATTCAGTCCATTTTCCCTCTGGACTCAAGTACTCCTTAAAACAGGTTTATGTCATTTGCATCCAAATTTTATTATTGATGTCCTTCAGCATAATCCCACTTTTGTAGGACTGGCTATCATTTCCCAAAAGAAATGATAGGATTCTTCTACCACATTCTATCATGATTCAATCATGTTGGGTAAAATCCCAACTGAATTTCAATATGCATCCTTCTCCTAAAGGAAGTTTTGCAGATAATTTCCATACGACAATAATACTCTCAACGGGCTCATCTTAGCCTTGGTAAACTAGTCTTATGACTATTCTCCGGCCCATCCAGGCATGTGTTTGAATCATGCTTTGCTAGATAGGGTAGGGCAGAGTGCCCTCTCCCTTAAATTTTTCTAAGAAAGAAAAATATATTCACTTGACTCTTTCGTGAGCCCAAGCAGGCCAAGTGTTGTTGTTCGCTCTGATACCACTCTATAACACACCCAACCCCTAAAGTACCTTTTGAGGGATGGGGCATCAAAATTTCACATTTATCAATCATGTTGAATCCTCTTCTCGAGATCTCCATCCTCTTCTTCTCTTCAAGAGCTTTCCAACGACTATTACCATACTCAAATCCGAACTCTGGATTGGAAGTTATGCCCTTCCGAAGCTCTTTATGCATCATTGGTCAAAGGCCATGTGGCAACCACATGGGGTCACCTCATTCGTATCATCCCACCTAGCACAGAATTGACCAATGTTGTCATTTTTTAGCGATGACATGGCCACTAGAGGGGCGGTCACAAGGAATGTTTCTCGTGCCTTCGCGACTATCGGGCCTTCATCCCTTCGTCCTTCATGTCCATGTATGAAACATTCCCAGATTCCCAAAGTCCCAGAGTTCCCTAGCACTCCTACATATACATTGGAGATCAATCCACCATTAAATCCAACGGTTGATATTCGTTTGTGTTCAACTCATACGCTTAAATGATTTCGGCATTCGGTGATTCGACGTTGAAAGCCCTTTTCTCTAATCGCATATCTTTTGGAGTCCCAAAACCCTGGAATCCTTCCATGTGGCTCCGACCTTCGGCCCTAGTGGAGCATATGTTCAAACACCCTAAGCCTCCCGGAGTTCTGAAATCTCGAACTCCCTGGGTCCCATTATCCATTAGGTCAAGCAACTATGCACCAGGGGTGACATGTGGAAAAATATCAAGATGAAACGTGGCCCAATCGACAGGTGACACGTGTCTTTTGATGATTGCAGATACGTGAGACATTCTCTAGGAAACAAACCTTACAGAGAGCTCCTGAGAGGGGTGTGTGATTCCTATCTGAGACAAAGATAGAATGTAGAGATGGCCTCCTCCTTATAGAGAGTTGAGAAGAAATCCAGATGATTCTCCTGTGTAACGTAGTGAGAAAGGAGATCTACATAATTGGATGTGTTTGTGGTTGAGCACAAGGTGAATGTGTGAAATCCCAAAGTGTTGGGTGCATCGTCATGAGACAAAGATGAAGATAATGTATTAGTCTCCTCTAAGTAGAGAGTTGATGAGAAACTCCAGATGACTCTCCTGTGTAATGCAGTGGGAAAGAAGAATTGTTGAGTGGACAAGCACAGGTGAACATGATCCTAGTGGTTGAGCACTAGTGAAGAAGTGGTTCTTTTGTGTAATGTAGTGAGCCAGAGATATGGACATCCCTATGGATGTGCCCCTAGTGGTTGAGCACTAGTAGGTGTATGAGATCCCATGTTGTATTTTTCAAGAGTCAGACCCGCCTATAACCCTAATTGTAATGTAAAGGGTACAGGTCGGCCCCACCTTAATGTAATTGGTAATTAATGTAAAAGATAATTACTCTGCTTAATATTAATTATATTATGAGATAGATAGGTCGGCCCTGTTGTGCCAATAGACACTTATGCTAATAGTTCAAGTCTAATATAATTAAAGGTAAATTCCCCATTGAGGAATCATATCTTTTGTGTAAGTTTGGAAATTTCAGCAAGTACATCTTCTTGGGAAAAGTGCGCACCTCTCTTGGGTGCTAGTCTTCTAGGGTTTGTAAGCACCCTCTTGTGTGCTAGGTTTTCTTGGTGGTGAAGGAATTTCTCTTAAAGAATATAGCAAAGGATTTGGTTGGGTTTTCTTCCCTTGTTGAGAAGGGTTTCCCAAGACACTTCTTGTGTACTTGTGCATGGTGTTTCTTCTTATGATCTTGGTTGCTGCAACATAATTGGTTATGGTTTAAGTAAAATGATAAAATGGAATGAACTTCATGCTTAAGCCTTGCTTATAGAAAAATCAACAGTGTCAAGTTCCATTTGGGACATAAGGTCTGTAAAAATCATGAATTGTGATGACATGTGTTAAGCATAATATGGATCCAAGTCACCCTAGGTGATGTCAGCATGCCACGTCACTTCGGGTTGAAAGTCTCCAAGAACATCATGCTTCTCCTACCAGCAGAATTTTCAGGAGCTCCAAAGTCTTGAACTCCATCCTGTCAACCTTCCAATATTATATATCCAATGGGAGAGATATGTCCACGTGGATCCTTAGATCTATGACCTTCGTCACTTCGTGACTTTGGAGTTCGTGGGTTTTGTTGTTTAGTTTCATGTTTACTCATGAAGTGGTCAGCACCAGACTGACCACAGTCTAGATCCAATGGTCAAAGAGAGATCATGAAGTATCCTCGAATCGACGGTCCTCGTCTCTTCGTGACTTTGGAATTCAGGGGTTCCTTTCGTTTAACACCCTTTTTCTCCCAGAGTGGTCAACGTCAGACTAACCATGACATAGATGCAATGGTCAAGGGAGATCCTAAATATCCTTAGATCTATGGTCCTTGTCACTTCACAATTTCAACATTCAGGGGTTCCTCCCCGTTTAACACCCTTTTTCTCCTGGAATGGTCAATGTCGGACTGACCATGAAGTAGGTCCAACGGTCAGGGGAGATCCTGAATATCCTCAGATTTATGGTTCGTGTTACTTTGTGACCGAGAAGTGGATCAGGGTTTAACAAGGGGATGAATCCCATGATAATAGGTACATAAACGCCAACTGTCAGTCAACCGTCAAGTTATCAGTCTGACATGTCACCTTTGACACATTTAGGATGTTGCAATGTTCATTCACCCTGGAGTCCCGAATAACTTAGCTCCTTTTTCAGTGTAGCGAGGGGCTCCATGGTCCTGGTCCTATGGAACTTTTTCAAGCTCCAGAGGCTACACTCCTAACTCTTAGCCGAAATTTGGTTAATGTCGTGGGCATGAGCCCATGGTCTCTTGGACAACTGGTTTGAAGGAAGCGTCTTTCATTCATAGAACTCAAGTTCAATAACAAGGAAATGTATTTTTGAGGGATCAACACGACTGTAGTAGTCTCGTGCAGTCTATGCCGACTATAGAACTGTGAAGTTGATCCTTGGAAAAACACCTTGAGGATTTTCCCACACATCACAGCAGTCAAAACTTGTCATCTTAAAACCATTCAAATGTAGCAATTTACAGACGAACAATAAGCATTATTACCATCAATTTCATGGAAGGCACATTTTGACACAATATCATGACATCACCCTCCTATATCCAAGAGGTACATGTATATTACAAATACAAGCATTCAAATCATGCATTTCAATTAAAGTGCATAGAGTATATGAAATGTTTATCTATTACAAGTTGCATCCAACCAACTGACTGTGGGTGTTCACCTATCCACCCAACCGTAAGCTCAGAGGCATTCACTCTTAGCACTCTGGCCACCCCCATGCCAAGCCATGATATCACTAGGGAAACTTCTACAAATTTCTTAAAGATCCTCTCTCTCTCACAGCCTCTGTGAGGTTTATCAGGTGTTCCCTCAGCGTCAATCTCGTGGCCTTCTTCTCGGGTCAGGTTTTCTAGGTTCTCCTTCCAAACTCAAGAAAGGTATCGGGGAGGTTACTCTCCTCCACCTCTCTGACAGCAGTAGACGTCTCCCTTATTCCCCACTGAGCTCAGGGCCTCCATGGGGTTTATTATATGCCTTCCCAACTAGATTTCCTCTGTGCAAGAGAGTCCCTTCATAGATACACTATCCCTCGATGCCCTCTCCTTCCAACACCAGTTTCTTTCCATCAAGAACCAAGCTCGCGACCCTCATTTTCTCTAGTTTGGGCTTCGGGTCTTCTATGCTCGAGTTCATAACTCTTCCACAATTTCTTTGATATTTATATTGCACATGCTAGTCCATTCCTTTCAATGATTCTCTTCCTCAGAGATCGAATTCCTCCTCTGGTTCTCTCCAGTAACCAGAACAACTTTTGCTCTTGAGTTCTTCTTTTGAGTTGGATATCCTCACGCACTCTCATATTTCTCTTAGCATATTCAGGTCACACACCCCTCTATGGGCATGGTCTCTTATCTTCTTGTCGGCCTTCATTTGTATTCGTGCACGCCTTTTTCCTCCTCGAGAAGGATTTTGGACCTATCATCTTCCTTCTGTTAGAAGGAACTCGGGTCAATCTGGGCCTACAGGAAATTTCACTCTGTGGCACTTTGGGCTAACAGTTTTTTGTCTCATCAACCAGACCCTCCATGCTTCCATTCATTGGGGTAGTTGATTGTTCAACCACCAGTCTTTTTCTCATTAACTGATTTTTCCTTGGGATTGTTGAATTTTCAATAATCTAGGTTAAGCATGTAGTTCTTTTCATTTTATCATGTCTTAACGATAAGCAAAAATGTTGCAGCAACCAATATCACAAGAAGAAACACCATGCACAAGAACACAAGAAATATCTTGGGAAACCCTTCTCAAAAAGGGAAGAAAACCCAGCCAAATCCTTTGGTATATTCTTCAAGAGAAAGACCTTTCACCACCAAGAATGACTTAGCACACAAGAGGGTGCTTAATCCCTAGAAGACTAGCGACCAAGAGAGGTGTGCACCTTTTCCCAAGTATATGTATTTGTTGTAATTTCCAAACACACAAGGAAGATATGATTCTACAATGGAGAATCATCCCTTACTTATATTAGACTTGACCAATCAATAAAGGCGTCTATTGGATCAATAGGGTCGACCTCTCTAAGTCAAATATATTATTATTATTATTATTAATTATCTTTTACATTTAATATTAAACATATTAAGGTGGTGCCGAACTGTACCCTTTACATAAAAATTAGGGTTACAGGTAGGTCTGACTCTTCAACAATATATAGCAAAGGATCTGATACACCCACTAGTGCTCATCCACTAGGGGCACATCCATAGGGATTCCATAGCTCTGATTCACTGCATTACATATAAGAACCGGGTCTTCACACGTTCACCTGTGCTCGTCCACAGGCACGTCCACTCTACAGATATGCTTTCCCACTGCCACCGATAGGAGAATCATCTGGAGTCTTCTCGTCAATTCTGTTGCTCATAGGAGGCTAATACATCATATTCATTTTTGCTCATGATGATGCACCCAACACTTTGGGATTTCACACGTTCACCTTGTGCTCAGCCACAGGCACGTCCTAACTCAACAGATCGCTTTTCCACTTGAAAATCATCTGTAGTTCTTCTCAACTCTCTGAATGGAGAAAGTCATCTCTACGTTCCCATCTCTGTCTCAGGCAAGAACCATGTACCCTTCTTAGGGGATTTCTCTCAGGTTTGTAAGCTGAGAGAAAGACCTCACATAGTTGCAATGATCCACACCTCACAGGTTTGTAAGTTGGAGAATGTCTCACATATTTGCATTCATCAACACTCCCTCTCAACTAGGGAGGCATTTTCCATCAGACCAAGTTTCTCACGGAAATACTTGAACTTTGTCTTGGCAAGTGGTTTGGTGAAGATATCTGCAATTTTTTCATGGGTAGAAAGATATTGTACATGTATTGTCTTCCTCTGCACCATGTCTCTGATATAATGATACTTGATTTCAATGTGTTTCGATTTGTCATGAAATACTGGGTTCTCGGAAATCTTTACACAACTCTGGTTGTCACAATGAATAGTCGTCGAATCCATTTCATGATCGAACAAGTCTGTCAAAAGTTTGTGAAGCCATACAGCTTCACGAACTACCACACTCAATGCAATGTATTCTGCCTCTGTTGTACTCAAAGCCATAGAGCTTTTCTTTCTGCTGCACCAGGAAACCATGGTTGATCCTAGGGTGACGCAGCTACCTGAGGTGCTCTTTCTGTCTACTGCACTTCCTTCCCAATATGAATCGGCATATTCTTCCAGACTTAGGTCCACATTGGCTACATATCTTAGGCCATAACCAATTGTACCTTGTAAGTATCTCAATACGTGTTTTGCAGCTATCCAGTGTGTCTGTTTTGGTTGGCTCATAAACTGGCTAAGCACATTTACTGCATAGCAAATGTTTGTTCTGGTGTTAACTAGATACATCAAAGATCCAATACATTGTCGATATAAATGTGGATCTATGTCTCCTAAATCAGTGTCATTCATCTTCTGTAAGTCCATTACCATTAGAGTAGGCATGGATTTACAATCTTTCATTTTGAACCTTTTCAGCATCTCCAAAGTATATTTTCCTTGACTTAGGAAAATCTCATCTGATCTCTGCCATACTTCTAGTCCCAAGAAATAATACATTTGGCCCAAATCCTTCATTTCAAATTTGGCAGTTAATGTTTGCTTGCATTCAGCAATGAGTCTCTCTGAACCGATGATTAAAGGATCATCCACATATAGAACTAGAATCAAACACTCATTTCCATCAATGTGCTAATATAAGTTCGGGTCGGTTTTTCTTTTGTTGAAACCCAAACTCATCAGGAAACCATACATTTTCTCGTACCAAGCATGTGGTGCTTGTTTTAGACCGTATAGGGATTTCTTCAATCTGCATACATGAGATTTTTCATTGTGTATAACGAAACCTTCTGATTGTTCAATATAGACTTCCTCCTCAATTTCACCATTGATAAAAGTTGTCTTTACATCCATCTGATGTAGCTTCCAACCCATGGAAGCATCTAGTGCAATGATAGATAGAATGGAGGTATATCTGGCTACTGGTGAAAAATTATCGTCATAGTCGACTCCCTCTATTTGTGAGAACCCTCTAGCCACAAATCTTGCTTTATATTTTTCAATGCTTCCATCAGCAACATGTTTGATTTTGTAAATCCATTTGGAATTCACTACGGACTTTCCCTTTGGTCTTGGGAAAACATCCCATACATCATTCTTTAGTATGGATTGATATTATTCAGTCATGGCATATTTCCATACTTGCTCACCTGAGGATTCTCCATGACAAGTTGGCTCTAAATAAATAATGTGATTCAAGGCTGAAAGGTAGCTTGAGAATCTCTTAGGCCTTTTGCTTTCTCTGGTTGTTCCTTGTGGGGATTTATGCCCTTCTTCTTCTTCTAAATGTTGTCGATCCCAAGAAGGTATTTTATGTCCAACTGTGATGTCTCTGGGTATATTACTTGGGGCAACCAAATCTGTTGGAGTCACTAGGTCAAATGGAGTTGTTGGCTCATCTGGAACAATATTTGCCTCCCTCTGAACTGCTGAATATTTGTCTCACTATCTATTTCCATATGAGCTTCTCTGGATTTCTAGAAGGCAACTTCTTCTTCAAAAGTAGCATCTCTGCTTACTTCAATGCCTCTGACCTGGGATGTAGATTCGATATGCTTTTGAGGATTCATTGTATCCTACAAATGTACCCTTTCTTCCTGAAGGTTCTAGTTTGGATCTCTTTTCTTTGGGTACATGATGGTACACTGGACATCCAAATATTTTGAAGTTTCGATCTTAGGCTTCACATTGGTGAATGCTTCTTGTGGATTAATGTTCTTTAGGATCTGTTGAGGACTATGATTTTGAACATATACTGTTGTCATACATGCTTTTTCCCATAGAGTCATGGGTAGACTCTAATCAGGTATCATTGCTTTAGTTGCCTCAATTATAGTTATGGTGTTCCTTTCATCAACCCCATTTTGTTGAGGATTGTATTGAATTGTGATCTCCCTCTTGATCCCTGCTTCAATACAAAAACTGATAAATTCTTTTGAGGTGTATTCTCCTCCATTGTCTGATCTCAATAATTTGATTTTTCTTCTGGTGAGGTTTTCAACCTGAGTTTTGAATTATTGAAACTTGGCAAGGACTCCATCCTTGTTCTTCAAAAATTAAATCCAAGTTTTCCTGTAGTGATCATCTATGAAGAGTACATAGTACAAGTACCCATTTAAGGATGCAACAGTCATCGGCCCACATACATCTGAATGTATCAAGTCCAAGATTTCCTTGGATTGGTTATAACTGCTAGGAAAGGATCCTTTAACGTTTTTACCAAGGGCACGACCTTTACAAACACCTTTATGCTGGATCTGGATCTCTGGTAGACCTCTTACCATTTTCCCTAGAGCTGGAAGAGATCTATAATGAATGTGAGCAAGTCTTCTATGCCATAGCTCACTCAAGCTGATAGTGTCATGTAGTAAGGCTTGAACTGGTTTGATGGTCAACTTGTATAAGCTTTTTTCTCTGACACCAATTACTTTGGAAGAGCTGATATGAGAGTCTTTGTGCCATGCAAGGACTCTTCCTTCTGAGAAGTTAATTTTGTAACCTTTGTCTTCAAGGGCCAAAATAGAGACAAGGTTTCTCTTCATTACTGGTACATATATAACTTCTTATAGTTTAAGATGCATATATGAATCTAGTTGGAAGGTGTAAGTTCCAACTCCTCTCACATTATATCTAGCATCATCTCCAAGGATAACATGTAGATGTGTCTCTTTCTCAACGAAGTGTGTTAGACGATTTCTAATACCGGTCATGTGCCTGGAGGCACCACTGTCAATTAGCAAAGTATTTTCATTGATAAGAACCATACCTGAGAGTGTTGATATGTCGATGTCTTCATTGCTTTGGAGTCTTGTACTGAGCTTTATTCCCATCATGAATTTTTTCATCTTCACAAACCCTTGTCAACTAGGCTAGAAAACCTAATGGTTAGGCTAGGCTAGAACTTTTAGGTTTTGTTGGGATTATGACTACCAAAAATAAGCCTTTAATAAATATGATATCCTAGGTAGGTTGTGGAGCTTCTTCAAGAAATTCTCAAAAATACAATTCATAATTTTCTGTAGAATTTTGACGAAACCCTAGAAACCCTTAGGATCAAAATTTTGAAATGCCCGGAATTTAGATCTGATACTTGTTGGAGGTGCGTTGAAGGAGATTGTACCCTTCTATGTATTTTCCAGCCCAAGCATCCAAGTTTTGAGTGGTGAAAGCTCTCAAAAAATGAGACCATATGGATTTTCTGGAAACCCTAGGAGGGTCGTACGGTTTCTACAAATGAGAGTGAAGGAGCTGGAAAATGCTTATGCAGTGGGATCTTCAAGACCTATGCTCTGATACCATGTTTAATTTTCAATAAGGTAGGTTAAGCATGTAGTTAATTTCATTTTAACATGTCTTAACCATAAGCAAAAATGTTGCAGCAACCAATATCACAGGAAGAAACACTATGCACAAGAACACAAGAAATATCCTGGGAAGCCCTTCTCAACAAGGGAAGAAAACCCAGCCAAATCCTTTGGTATATTCTTCAAGAGAAATACCTTTCACCACCAAGAATGACTTAGCACACAAGAGGGTTCTTAAGCCCTAGAAGAATAGTTCCCAAGAGAGGTGTGCACCTTTTCCCAAGTAGATGTATTTGTTGTAATTTCCAAACACACAAGGAATATATGATTCTACAATGGAGAATCATCCCTTACTTATATTAGACTTGACCAATCAAAAAAGGCGTCTATTGGCTCAATAGGGCCAACCTATCTAATTCAAATATATTATTATTATTATTATTATTATTATAATTAATATCAATATTAATTATATTTTACATTTAATATTAAACATATTAAGGTGGAGTCGACCTGTACCCTTTACATAACAATTAGGGTTACAGGTAGGTCTAACTCTTGAATAATATATAGCAAAGGATCTAATACACCCACTAGTGTTCATCCACTAGGGGCATATCCATAGGGATGTCATGGCTTTGATTCATTGCATTACACAGAAGAACCAGATCTTCACACATTCACATGTGCTAGTCCACAGGCACGTCCACTCTACAGATATTCTTTCCCACTGCCACCGACAGGAGAATAATCTGGAGTCTTCTCATCAACTCTGTTGCTCAGAGGAGGCTAATACATCATCTTCATTTATGTTCTCATGAATATGCACCCAGCACTTTGGGAATTCACACATTCACCTTGTGCTCAACGACAGGCACGTCCTAACTCAACAGATCGTTTTTCCACTGGATAATCATCTGGAGTTCTTCTCAAGTCTCTAAATGGACGAGGTTATCTCTACGTTCCCAACTCTGTCTTACGCAGGAACCCCATACCCTTATCAGGGGCTTTCTCTCAGGTTTGTAAGGTGAGAGAAAGACTTCACATAGTTGCAATGATCCACACCTCACAGGTTTGCAAGCTGGAGAATTTCTCACATAGTTGCATTCATCAACGGGGATCGGGATGAGGCTTATTATTTCAACAAAGAGAATTTGGGTCATTTTTACATAATGAACACTCTCTACAGTTTCCTCACTCTTTCCTCTAGTGATATCATGGCTAGTACTTCAGGGCTTCACCCCCACAGTCATTTATTGGAAATCTAAACAATAATACATTTACATTGTTCACATGCCATAACATGGTAATCATAATTAATGATTAATTACAAGTTGGGGGAAATAGGGGTATTACAACAAGTATGATGTTATACACCTAATCTGATTTGTAAATATACTCGGAAAATAACAAGAATAAACACCAAACCATTCACTGAAACATTGAACACAAAAAATAGAGATAACCCTTGAGGTAGGGTAACACCATATATTATTCCGTATGGAAGGAATGCACTCCAAAAACAATACATGTGTGTACATCAACAATATTCTTCTTCATGCCCATTACATTGCTTACATATCCTTTTATAGTATTTTATATCTCCTAGGAACATTCTAGAGAAGGAATCTTCTAGAAATCCCATTTATTATTTCTAACTATCCATTTATTATGTGTAACGACCATAGTGGGTCTTATTTAATACTATGGTGGACCTAGTCCACCTTACATTGAATATCCTCCACTAATAATACCTAACCCCCATTCCCATTGGGTAACTCCCATATTACCACCCATATTATCTCCCTAGGTATAGTACATTCTACTCCCATTAAGCATGTTTCATCCATAAAACATGAGAAGAGATCATACGATATGACTGGCTGGGAATTGTAGCCAATTGGGACCAAGTATGACCATCCATCCATCCTAATGGAAGACAAACATGATGTCCAACTGTTGCCTTGCCACTTTGTTTCGCATCATGCCATTGTTTCCATGGCATTAGTTCTCTAGCTTGATGTCTTCTTGTAGTGTTGGTAGGCATCCATGCACCTCTTGAATGGTTTCCTTGTTGATTTCCTCCTAGTCCATAAGAGTGTTGATGCTCATGCCCTTGTCTTATTGATTTTTGTTTCTCGATATGATGTGGATGGCGATATACAACAACTGTAGGAATTGGTTCCTTTTTCTTCAAATCTGCAATCCCTTGTGCCTTGGAGTCAATGACCTCCTTAGCTTCTCTATTGTTTTATTCATATGGATTTGTTTTATCTCCTTTGGTAGACTCTGCCTCGGATTCAACTTCGAACTCTACACGAACTTGTATGTTTGTTGTTGTGGGCCCTTATGTCTTACTAAGAGACACATCATGCAATGTGATTTTATTTTTCTTGTACCACAACTTTAAAAACTTCTTTTGCACATTAATATTAATGGTACCTATTATCGCGCAATTTGTACTTTCCCAAAATCCAAAGGCAAGTAAACAAAAATTGGTTTAATAGGAGGTTATCTTATCACTGTCACCTAAATAAGACACATCTTTCTCTTTAGGGGTAAAATCCCAAGGGAGACGTCCTCAGTGACCTGGGGTTTGAGAAAGAAAAGGTAATAGTATCAAGAAATTTCTTCCCCTCTCACAAGTCACACTGATCAAAAAGCCCCAAAGGTTTCAATAAGACGAAGCAAAGATTTGCTCAAGTGTATCTGCCCAGAACAAGACAACAAGAAAACACTATTTGCAAGTACCAATTAATATTAGTGTTTCATAAAACCTTGGACTTTGAATAAAAGGAATAAGATGATATAAGAAATGAAGCAACATAAATTTATAACAACAATGTATATATAATGATAGCTTCACAATTATGTCTTAAACAAGCTTCAATAATGACCAAAAATGATAACCTAGAATTGGTAATATGCTAGTATTTGTCAGAAGCAAAGAAGGCAATGTAAAATCAGCTCTAACAGTTTATTTTAGAAGATTTTACTGCTATCATATATGGTTGTAGCTTTATTTTGTAACAACAACAATATAGTTAGCAAGTTAGTCTAATCTAAGGTTAGGAATGGTTAGCAAAGAGCTTGAAGTAGATGGTTTAAAGATTTTTTTCATCAATCAATCAAATGTAAATGGAGTCACTTTTGCAGCAGCAATATTGAAGAAAGCAAATGATAATAAGTGAATTGCAGACAAGAGGGAGGATAGTTAATGTGTTGGTAACCCAAGGCCTCAGTCATCTAAAACCCTAGAAGGAAAACGGCTACTAGGAAGTAGGTAACCCTAGGCCCTAGCAATTTTCCTTCTTCTTTAGGTCAAGCTTGAGATAAATAAAAGCTTAATGAAGAAAAAGTACTAGAGTGCTACTAAGGTAGGGCTCTAGCATATGCTTCAATGAAGGTGTCTTCTAGCAAAATCAAGTAGGTGGATAGTTATTGAGAGAAGAACAATAACATGTGCTTTTCTCTTAGGGTTTCACACTAGCAATCTCATAATCTCAATAAATGCAAAGCAAAAGATACCATAACCATTCAAATAAAGAAGAATTGCATATTTTCACTTACATTCACCAAGAATAATTTAGTCACAAACCCTAGTTGAAGACTTTTCCACCATGAAAATGCCAAAAATCATCAATAAAAGCTCCCTCCAAAAGTTGTGCACCACTTAGTTCAGCCAATAAGCCTTAAAAGAGGCGGGATTTCAGACCTCGCACTTATGTGAGTGAAAGATGATGAATAAAAATGAGAGTTTGATCTCTTATTTATACAATACAAATGACCTTTAATTACATTTTAGGTCAAAAAAGGTCGGCATGGCCAGTTTACATGAAAAATGCATTTTTACATAAAATTGACAAATAAAACCCTAAATTCATCTTTTTAGAGTGACGTCATGCCCCTCCTAGGGTGATGTTAGCCTCCTTTTTTGGAATGCTAGGCCTCCAAAGTGAAACGTTGGAGCTCAAAACCCCACAAGAACTGCCACACGTGCCAACCAAAGTCGTCCTCGTGTTGGATACCTCAATTGGGTGACGTCAAGGCTCTGAATGTTAAGGTCCTAACCCACACATAGGTAGATCAATGTATTCGGATGTAATAAAGGTCAATATTAATAATACCTTTCAATAAAATAGAATAAGGCGGATGTAAGAAGACCTAATAGAAGCTTCCGCTTCTAGAAGGATCTTCCTCTAGATGCTTCTCTTCATAGACACATTTAGTATAAATAAGGGTCAAGGGTATGAAAACCCTAGCTTGGAGATTATTGTAACAGAGTGTTGCTCGACTAGAGGTTGCCCCCTCGAAGAGGCCTGTGAACATTGCTATATGAATCAAAGTGTTGTTTCTGTTGCTATTTCGTATATCATTTATGTGTATTGTGAAGATTATGCTGGATATTTTACTGTTATTCTGTCATTTCTAGCATTTCATTTATGTTCTGCATATTTTATATATCTGGTATCTTGCAAGTGGTATCAAAGCACTTTCCTTGGCAGAAATTGTGGGTATTTTTTTTTCAAGGTAGAGATGTATTCCGGCGTCTTTAAGCCACAGAGATCTGTCCTTATGCGCATAAACCCGCGGTTGAGGGATTCATACACGCAGGAAATACAAGTGGTTCTTAAGCGCACATCTGTTGGCCACCCTTGTAACCCATGTTGGTACCCCTTCGAGTGGTAGCGCATTAGACAGCACTTGTGTCCGGATCGGCCTAGATTTCCTGAAGCCCTCTTTAGATAAACCTATCGGTCGCCAGACTGCTATAGTGTCACCGAGAACAGCACTCGGGAAGATACTCTCTAGTACCTAGGTAGTCGGGTAGTATGGCTAAGGGTACAGTCTATCCTCCTTAGTTAGTGCCATGAGATATTGGGCCGAGTACTATTGTTGGACCCCGCATGTATATCAGAGAGCTATAGCACAGGGCAAACCCTTGTCTGTAGAACCCTTGAATACCTAACCCTTGGGGAACATAAACAACAGCATAAACAAATTAAACCAGGGAGATCTATTGACGCACATCTAAGTTGGCGTCGCTAAGTAAATACTCTCTGGTTTAGAATTTGGGGATTTCAGCACTGCAACATTCTTCAGACCAAATTATAACCCCGCAGCTGTAAAAATTAAAAAAAAAATAAAAAATAAAAAAATAATAATAATCTGGAAAAAAAATCCCCATTATTTGAGACCTATCCCATTAGACTCATATCTTCCCCCTTGTCACAATCATCCATATCATTTTTCGGCAAAAAATTTTGACCCCACCCGCTCCCATTTTTTCACCATTATTTGAGACCTATTCCATTAGACTCATCTCTTCCCCCTTGTCACAGTCACCCATATCATTTTTCTGCAAAAATTTCTAACCCCGCCCGCTCCCTTTCCAGTTCACCGATCATCATGGCCCATACCCGTAGCCAAGAACTAGATTCTCGCATCAACACCTTGGAATCTGGTTTCCTTAAGACCCAACAAGAAATGCAACAACTCAGTGCTACTATTGCCTCCCGTGATGCCTCCCTAAATGCCTCCATAAGTGCATTTGTCAATGTAGTCGTGCAGTCCGCAATGGCGGAAGTCAAAAACAAACTTGAATCTGTCTTGGTATCACTTTGCACCAAACTCAAACTCCCTCTCGGTGACTCTTTAGATGATGCACATAAAAAGACTAAAGGTGAAACTTCTTCCCATTCCTTTCAACCACATCACTTTCAAAGGGACATACGCCTTCCGCGGGTGGATGTAACCAAATTTGATGGATCAGACCCCACTGGTTGGGTCACACAAATGGAACATTATTTCTCTCTCTACAAC
>ML805295.1:111460-129412 GCA_009831015.1 Picea engelmannii
GAGTTTCGGGACTTTCGATGTCAAGAAAATAAGTCATCGCAAAATTCCGATCGCCAAAATTGCGATGTATTAATTTAGTTAAAACCTATTAATATCTTAATTAATCCAGCTTAGCCTTTCGTAATTTCGTTAATCAAGAAATCAGAAATCGGGAAATCAAGGATCGGGAAATCGGGATATTTGATGATATGAAAATTACTGTTTGCAGAATCGCGAATCGTGATTTCCCGATGAGATTAGTCACTCTTAATCATGTTTATTAGCAATTAGATTAATTTCGGATCTCACTTAAGAATTAATTAAAATCGGGGATCGGGAAATCGAAGAATACGATGAGGGGTTTCTTGTTCTCACAAAATCGTGAATCTCGATTTTGCGATGAGATTATCTTAGAGTTTAAACCCCTTTTAAGACGGATTTAAGTGAATGATGTTTTTAATTAAGGATTAATGTATCGGAATATCGGGAATCGGGGTTTCGCTATTTAATTTTTGTTGAACATTTGTTCATTCAAAACTTCGAATCCCGATGTCCCGACGTAAACTGATATACCTTAAGTTTTGAATCAACGTCCGTTTTAAAATATTATTTCGAAAGGTATTGGAAAACTTATATCCATTTGGTTTTTTTTTTTTTAATTATTCTTTGTTCGAACAATGAACCATAAAGGCATCGTGACTTCGTTAGATATGAAATTTTTTCTTTCGAAATTTTATATGATGTAAAGCCTCAAAGATACAATATTTTTTATCCTTAAGATTAAAAAATCAAGGTCTGTTTCAACACTCAACATAAATGATTAGTAATCATTTGGGGTGGTGATATCACCCATGGATCATATATGATAAAATGAAATACAAGTAAGCAATCATATATACAAGTGAAATACAACTACTCTAGCATGAAATGCAGATGGTATATACATTGAACGCAAATGCCTACCTACCTACCTCTACTTACCTATTGGTTTAATGCTAGGTGTAGTAAAATAGCCATTGAAACCATCCTAGCAATGTATCATAATACATGCCTCTGTGCTTCATCATGAACCAAAACAATGATAAGTCAAGCACAAAAATAACGAGTTAAAAAATGTATTGCGTCATAGGAAACCGTAAAGTCTAGCTCATGGAGACGGGAGGGAGGGACAAAATCATGCCAATTAACACCCTTAGGAAAGTGCTCAATCCATCTCAGAAAGGGATCGTGAAAAATCAAATGTTCAATAGACTAACTCAAAGAGTCTGAAGGTCGGCTACCTTGGATGTCTTCACAATCTGAGGTCCGGGAAGGAACTAGAAAGAACCTAGGTGATGACTTCAGAATCGAGATAACAAACTTCTTCTTGAGGTATTCAACCTACACTTGAATTCTAAAAGTAAGTTTTGCCTCAGAGAAAACTTAAGACAAAGGACATGCTTCCCAACTACACTTTTAGTGATATAGCGAGATAAAATAATCAAAGGGAATTGGGAGACATTGTCATAAGGATCTTTCTTTGGGCAAGCAATGTCTTCACCTTTGTCAATATCCGAGCACAACGGTGGTTGACAATATTCTTCATGGAATAAATCCAAGTGCTCAAAGGAATATTTATCAAAATCCTCAAGTTATGACCGAAATTTACTAGGAGAACATAGCACCAGGTCATCCTTGGGTATCTGAAAAAGGTTTGTAATCATATTATCTCCTTGTTGTCAAATGTCAAAATCATTAGTAACCTCATATGATAGTTGTAAAGGAAACTTTTGGAAATGACCCTCAATGTCGTAAATGGGATCTCCATCATATCCAATCACATCCCATTTACGCTTTTCGATATGTATGAATTCATCAATATTATCAACAAAGTCATCATCTTTATCATAACATGAAGGGCTTAAAACATCTGAGGGCTCCTCCTGCACTCTTTCACTTTCCAAATCATAAAATAAAGCATCATCGTACTCTTGGAAAGGAAAATAACTTACCGTATTTACTTCTTGTGCAGGAGCTTCGAGGATTTGGATGACTTCATTAGATGGAAGAGCATGCATCCTTGTTTCATCCTCATGACTTGTTTCTACATCTTTAACTTCATAATAAGGAAAATTTGTCTTGTCCAAAGATTTCCTTTCTTCTTCCCTTTCTGAATTATAGAACAAGGTGTCATCAAAAACTTGGAAGGGAAAGTGACTAACCTCATCCTTTTTTTCTTGTGCACGAGGAATAGGCTCTTGAATGGCTTCATCAGAGGGAGGAGCATAGATCAATATTTCATCATCGTGTTTGATATCTTCAGGCTCTCGCTCTTCAACCACGTTTTCATTATCCTCGGCAAAAGCATGAGTAACCTCTAACTCTTCCTCACATGATTGGAAAACCTCATTAGGATCCTTCTCCTCAACTTCTTGTCGGTTGATAACTTGTTCCCCTTTCTCTTGAAAATTACCAGTAAATTTCCAAAGGGAAACTAATCTCTCCAAACTAAGAGCATCTAGGGTAAAGAGGTGTCCTTCCTTGAACAAAGAGATATTTGTCTCAATTTCTATAGCCATGTTATAAGCTTCATTGAGTGTTTTTGGGCTCTTTTTACTGAGGAGAAACCCTAAATGCACCACAAGTGCATTGGTATAAAGGTAAGCAGGGTATTTTCCTTCAGGAAGAAGTCTTATAGGAATTTGCCATAGCAAATTTTCAAACCTATCTTGGAATTCCATGACAGTCTCATTCTTAGCTTGTTTTATATACTCGAATCTTTTTAGTAGCATTTGAATATCCTTCAATTTAATACCCCATCTCTTGAGAAAGTTTTCTTCCAACTGGTCCATAGATGTGATGCTAGCATCAGGGAAATCGTCATACCATTCTCTAGCATTGCCATGAAGAGTGGCAGAGAAAAGTTTCATTTTCAAATCCTCAACACCATCACTAATAGGGTGGATTTGAAAGAAATCCCAAAAATCATCCATGTGATTGTCGACTCTAACCCCATCACTACCAGTGAATCTAGGGAGCCATTTTTCATACCTCGGGGGCATTTGTCGAGGGTATCCCAGGATTTTACTCATGTCTAAGGGTTTGAAATTTCCCAAGTCCCATTGAGAAGTCATGGTTGGCTTTGTCATTAGTGGAGTCGCCAGATAATTTTCTTGAAACTATCAAAGGGATGAGGGGATCACCCTCAATGGAGTCGCCAGGTAAGCTTTGTAAAGTAAAGGCTTTTGAGAAAAGGCTTACTGAAAAGTGTCGTCTTTGAGGAGAATTGACTCAGTGTTCCCCGGCAACAGTGCCAAAATGTTATCGCACAATTTGTATTTTCCCAAAATCCAAAGGCAAGTGAACAATAAATTGGCGTAACAGGAGGTTATCCTATCACTGTCACCTAAATAAGACACCTTTTTCTCTTTAGGGGTAAAAGCCGAGGGGAGACGTCCCTGGTGACCTAGGGTTTGAGAAGGCAAAGGTAATAGTATCAAGAAAATTCTTCCCCTATCACAAGTCACACTAATCAGAAATTCCCAAAGGTTTTAATAAGACGAAGAAAAGACTTGCTTAAGTGTACCTGCCCAGAACAAGACAACAAGAAAACACTATTTGCAAGTACCAATTGATATTAGTGCTTCATAAAACCTTGGACTTTGAATAAAAGCAATAAGTTGATATAAGAAATGAAGCAACAGAAATTTATAACAGCAATGTATATATAATGATAGCTTCACAATTATGCCTTAAACAAGCTTCAATAATGACCAAAAATGATAACCTAGAATTGGTAGTATGCTAGTATTTGTCAGAAGCAAAGAAGGCAATGTAAAATTAGCTCTAACACCTGCTTTTAGAAGCTTTTACTGTTGTCATATATGGTTTTAGTTTTCTTTTGTAACAACAGCAATATTGTTAGTAAGTTCGTCTAATCTAAGGTTAGGAATGGTTAGCAAAGAGCTTAAAGTAGATGGCTTAAAGGTTGTTTTCATCAATCAATTAAATGTACGGTATGAATTAGTGCCTTTAGGGTAAATGGAGTCGCTTTTGCAGCAGCAATCTTAAAGGGAAACAAATGATAATAAGTGAATTGAAGACAAGAGGGAGGATCGTTGAGGTGTTGGTAATCCAAGGCCTCAATCATCCAAAACCCTAGAAGGAAAACGGCTACTAGGAAGTAGGTAACCCTAGGCCCTAGCGGTTTTCCTCCTTCTTTAGGTCAAGCTTGAAATAAATAAAAGCTTAATGAAGCAAAAGTACTAGAGTGCTACTAAGGTAGGGCTTTAGCATATGTTTCAATGAAGGTGTCTTCTAGTAAAATCAAGTAGGTGGATAGCTATTGAGAGAAGAACAATAACATGTGCTTTTCTCTTAGGGTTTCACACTAGCAATCTCATAATCTTAATAAATGCAAATAAAAAGATACCATAACAATTCAAAGAAAAAAAAATTGCATATTTTCACTTACATTCACCAAGAATAATCTAGTCACAAGCCCTAGTTGAAGACTTTCCACCATGAAAATGCCAAAAATCACCAATAAAAGCTCCCTCCAAGAGTTGTGCACCACTTAGTTCAACAAATAAGACTTAAAAGAGGCCAAATTTCAGACCTCACACTTGTGTGAGTGAAAGATGATGAATAAAAATGAGAGTTTGATCTCTTATTTATACAATACAAATGACCTTTAAATACATTTTAGGTCAAAAAAGGTTGACATGGCCAGTTTACATAAAACATCCATTTTTACATAAAATTGACAAATAAAACCCTAAATTCATCTTTTTAGGGTGAAGTCATGCCCCTCCTAAAGTGACATTAGCCTCCTTTTTTGGAACGCTAGGCCTCCAAAGTGAAGCGTTGGAGCTCAAAACCCCTCAAGAACTGCCACACGTGCCAACCAAAGTCGTCCTCATGCTGGATACCTCAATTGGATGACATCAAGGCTCTGAATGATGACGTCAAGGGCCTTCAAGGGCCAACGTCATGGTGGGAGGGCAAGACCCCCCTAGGTCCAGGCCTGCCAAAGTGCCTCTGGTGGAACATCCTGCCTTTTATCTGGTGCAAGCCTCTGGTATCTCTCTGCCCTTGGTTGGGGTCTCAACATCCATCTGGTGGGATTTTAGCCCTATGGAGGTCCAAGCTAATCATCTCCCCATATGTATTTGTCTGTCGGGCATGGTCCTGCAACAACAACAAGTACACCCTCCATGGGCTCATAAGTCATAGTGATCATAGCAATGCTAGTCACATCTAATAATCAAGTTACCCAAACATGTGCATAAAACCCCCCTTTTCCCTGACAAGTGCTCAAAGATGTTATGTTATTCTACAAGCCAGGTTTGGAGAGGGTTCTAGGATGTCCTATTGGGCTAATTCTCCTTAGGTGTGGGGTGTTTCCAAGTGAAGGCCAATCTAGGTCATGTAAGTGCATGAGATAGTGTGGGGGTTGTTTGGGCAAGGGGTGCAATGATGACATGGAAATGTAAGTCTTACATGTGGGTGCCTCTGAAAAGGGTGAGTTGCACCTTGTCATGGATGCAATTGTTTCCTATCCCATTCAATGCCTTTTTACTCTTTGTCTTATTGTTTTTTCTTTCAAGAGAATAGTTGGGGGACATTGCCCTAGCGTGGTGACCAGTGTTGACAACGTTACCCACAGGCATTTCACGGAGATGAGAATGATGGCTCGTGATGAGACCCCCTTTCTCTTGGTTATGCCACCAAGAGCCACTACCATGGTGTGGTGACCAGATGAATAGTAGTGTCATACCGCTACATCCCCATGGACCTAATAGGTTGCCTCGTGATGAAACCCCCTATCCACCAACTAGATCTTGAGTTTTATCTTTTTATGGGTCCCCCCTTTTCTTATTGAGAATCCTTTTATTGCTTTCTCGGGGATCCCTGGGTGAAGCATCTTAAGGCTTAATCTTTGGCTTTTAACTTTTGTCAACTACTTTTACCCTCTGGGCCTTTAGCCCTTCTTCCCACAAGGCAAGGTGCAACCCTTCCTAGCTTGGCAAACCCAATGCCCAAACCAATGTAGGGGATAGATGAGAGGGAAGATGATGAAAAATGATAAGTATGGAAGGAATAGACGATGACCTTTCATAAACCCACCCAGCAACAACTCACTCCTAAGGGAACCAACTTGCTAGGACAAGTTAAAAGGCATAATGTCCAAGCAAATGTCATGAGGCAAAAGAGAATTAAATGATTATATTCAAATGCTTTGAAAATCAGAGTGACACAAGCCACGATACCCAGACTCATTACCTCATGGAGCAAGACCCATTGCTACTTCAAAACTAGGCCGATGGGATGGATGTTGTTGTTGCTAACAGAATGGAGGCGTTGAAGAAAAAGGATGGGCCCTCCAGGACCAAGCTCAAGTCAATATGGCTCTCGGTACTCTATGTCTAGGATATGTGGGCCTCGAGACATAATCTATTTAGTTATCCCTAGGATAGGGGATAACAGTACCCACTGATTCTAGCCAAGGATAGCCCAAAACAAAATCCACTTCATCCATGTCCATAGCATAAAAATCTGAATGAAACACATATTTATCCATAGTAATCTTCAAATCTTTAAAGCTTTGAATATTTTCACCTTCAATCTCTGTGCTTTGAATATTCTTTGCAACAACTTGCAATCTATTAACCAACTAAACATTGATAAAATTATGCCTGCATTTGGGGTTAATGGAAACGATAATATTTTCTTTTTGAATACATCCTGGGACCTGTAATATAGAATTTCCACATGAAAATAAACCCTTGGTGCAATATTTATACTTACTCTTCGTATGAGACCACTTGTCTAAAAGTAATTTTTCAAGTGCTTCCTCAGAAAGTGACATCCACTCAAAATAGTCAAATGATTCCTACCATTTTAAAGCATCATCTTGAAACCCCAATGTATATAAAAATTCCACTTCTCTTTCTTGAATGACTTCCTGTATTTTATGAATTTTTCAATATGATAACCATCATCTTTTCCAGTAAATAACATCTTTCTTGGGAGAAATCTGCAACAAAAACTAGGGTTAAAAATAACTTACTGCAAAAAATCATGTTTTTTTCTAAAAAAAAAAAACTGAAAAAAGTTTGAATTTGAAATGCTCATAACTTCACTTCCCGAACTCCATTTCGGCTGATTTGTTTTTTTGAAATTGGGTATTTTTCCAAGAGCAATCCAAATATCCAATTATTTTCTTAAAATTCTAAGTAGAAAGTTTCAGATCTGATCCTGAAGTGCGCCACCCCCATTTTTTCTTAAAAAAATCAGCAAAAAAAACCAAAAAAATCTTCCCTTCTTTGCCCAAGGAAAAAGATTTGACACCAAATGTTATACACTTGATCAGATCTGTAAATATACTCACACAATAACAAGAATAAACACTAAACCATTCACTGAAACACTGAACACAAGAAATAGAGAAAACCCTTGAGGTAGGGTAACACCATATATTTCTTTATGGAAGGAATGCACTCCTCAAGCAATACTTGTGTGTACATCAACAATATTCTTCTCCATGCCCATTACATTGCTTACATATCTTTTTATAGTATTTTTTATCTCCTAGGAATATTCTAGAGAATGAATCTTCTAGAAAACCCATTAATTATTTCTAACTACCCATTTATTATGTGTAACTACCATAGTGGGCTTTATTTAATACTATGGTGGACCTAATCCACCTTTTATTGAATATCCTCCACTAATAATACGCAATACACATTCCCATTGGGTACCTCCCATATTACCACCCATATAACCTCCCTAGGTGTAGTACATTATATTACCATATATTATTCCTTATGGAAGGAAAGCAATACTTGCTTGTACATCAACAATATTCTTCTTCATGCCCATTACATTGCTTACATATCATTTTATAGTATTTTCTATCTCCTAGGAACATTCTAGAGAAGAATTTTCTAGAAAGCCCATTTATTATTTCTAATTACCCATTTATTATGTGTAACTACCATAGTGGACCTTATTTAATACTATGGTGGACCTGGTCCACCTTACATTGAATAGTCTCCACTAATAATACCTAACCCCCATTCCCATTGGGTACCTCTCATATTACCACCCATATTACCTCCCTAGGTATAGTACATACATCCTCCAAGGGTCCACAAGTCATATGAATCATGCCAAGTAAGTCACATTTAATAAAAGAACCACCCAAACAAGTGCATTAAATCCCCCCTTTTCAAATTAAACACATGCTCAAAGACCTTATAAACTTTGTCAAATTTAATTATGGGAGGGGTGTCATGGTGCCCTATTGGGTAGGACAATCCTCGAGTCAAGGAATGTTTCCCAAGAAAACCCTATCTAGATAATGTAATGAGTATGAGGTGGATTGAGGAAAGACTCTTGGGCATGGATTTCTTGACATATCAAGGGTTCATATTGTCTTATTTATGGGTGTCTTTATGGAGGGTGTGCTACATCCTTGAGTTCCCTTTATTTGTAGTGCAACCTTTTTCCAAGCCCTTTATCTTCCTTTTCATTAAGTCCGAACATTGAGTGTTATGTGCAATGGAAATAAAATAGCACCACAATGTCACTTAAAGTTAGAACACATTAGGTGCTATGTGCACTAGAAATAAAAGAACACCGCAGTGCACTCCCCCTTCAAGCGAGACACTTTTTTATCTTTTACTTAAAAGTCCTTTATTACTTTAGAGAAGCATTTCATGGCTCTCAGGACTTTAGGGCGATCATTTATGTATGATATCATCTACAACACCTCTGGGCCTTTAGCCCCTTCTTCCCATGAAATGCGGTACAAGCCCTTCTTGGGGTCAATGCACCCGAAAACCCGAAAGATGAGGGTACGAAGGGGAAGAAGCATGGAAAGTGGTAAGTATAAGAGAGAATGGTACGATGACCCTTCAAGGAAACCCCCCAGTAGAAACCATTTTCCCGAGGGTGACCAACTTACCAGAATAACATGCCAACCACCAAGGAGAAATTAGGCAAAAGATATATTTTCCAAGCAAACGTTCCATAATCAAGAAAGGACTCTTTGCAACATGCTTGAATGCTTCAAATATTAAAGTGACACTTACCATGAGACTGGACTGGTTACCTCATGAAGCAAAACATGTTGTCTTCTGGAGCCATGCCGGTGTAGTGGATGTCGCTTTGTACTAATGATAATGGTGGTGAACTGTGGTGAAGAAGAGGGGCTTTGTGGGCTATGTTATCCATCCGACACTCGGAACTCCATGTCTACTACCTAAGGGCCTTGAGACATCATCTCCTTAGTTACCCCTAGGCTAGGGGGGTAACAGGGAAAAAAGATGAAAAACAAAAAATGAAATGATTAATACATATTTTGAGCTTAGGTGCTCTTGTAATATTCATTTTTATTGTAATAGGGAACTAATGCAATGAGAGAGCTACTTAGCATTGTAGTTTCCTAGTCTAAGGGAAGTGTTGAGATCTTCCTAGGTATAGTTGAGATCTTTTCTCAACCTATCCCTTGAATTGTGCCTAGATCCTAGTTTAGTGGATCTAGAGAGTTATTCTCTCCTTAGAATGTTGCGGTAGTTCTCAACAATGAAAAATTATTGAAGTACCTATATGCAATTTTTTTCTTTAGACAAAAAAGAGTATCATAAGCTCTTTGGAGAAGAATAAACAATTAGGTTTGTTTTTGAATTACTATCCGCCTTTGTAAAAGGAGAATAAGCCCCTTATTGGGAGAAGATTGTAAGCCCTTTGTAAATGAGAGAACCAACCCCTTATTGGGGGGAGATTTCAGCTCTTTGTAAAGGAGAGAACCAGCCCCTTATTCGGAGAAGAATCCAACCCTTTTTGTAAAAGGAGAAGCCTCTTTGAAAAAGAAAAAATGAAGCAGTTCATTGATTGAACGAACCTGGAGATGTAGCCAACAGTTGGTGAACTCTGTTGTCAATCTGGTTTGCATATTGTTTTATGTGTTTGTTGTTTTGAACTTCAGTTTTTAAACGCTGAACTATATTGCCAATTTTCATGTTAAGAATGGAAAATTGAAAAATCTATAAAGTATCTGAAACGGAGAAAAACCGAGTCAGTTTTAAATTGCCAGTTTTCGGATCAATGACCACCAAGAACTGGTACCCATAGTCCAGGACTGACAAATTAATATATCAATTGTAGGGAACAAAGTATTTCCCCGAGATCGATTTGAAGTCCAGATGCCAACCAGTTTGGATAAGTGAGATAGACACTTGGAATTGTGAATGGAATTGACAGTTTGCAAGAAGAAATCCACGATTGCTTTGTCATGTACAGAAGCTGAATACAAGGATGCAAGGGTTGCAACAAAAGAAGCAATGTCGAAGAAATGAATCCAAGGGTGAATGAAATCTTCCTCAAAAGGAAGCTACAACTCTATCGTTATAATCAAAGCACCATACAATCAGCGAAAAATCCAGCCTTCCATGCAAGGACCAAGCACATTGAGAAACATCATTATTATGTCCAGGAGAAGATATAGGAAGGCCAAATCATGTTGAAATACTGAAGGACTGAAGACCATGTAGTGTACATCTTCACCGAGTCATAGAATGAAAGTGAAGTTCGTTGTGTTTAGAGACATGTTGGGTCTTAAACAAATTCATCAATCTCCTTGCACTATCATATTTGGAATCAACTCCACCTTGATGTTTTCCTAATGAACCATTTGTCTAGTTTCTTATTTGCATTGCATGCAAACTCCAAAAATAACATTTGGAGGATGTTTATCCATGCAGCGGTGGCGCTTGAAGCTCTCTGTGAGCATGGAACATGATGATATACAATAAACATAAAATACATTTCTTTATTAGTAATAAAATATCAATCCATATTTCCAGAACTAAATCCTTATCACTTGACTCCAACAGTATCAATAGCCCTTTCTCCCATAAACATTTGTAAAGAAAGTCCTGGGAATCTGATAATAGGATATACAATTGTTAACCAAACTAGGCAGATTTTAAGAAAAAATCTGTCAATTGACTATGACTTCTCTAAACCACACAACATAAAACAAAATTTCCCATAAAGGAAGCAGCATAACGAAATCTCTATGTTTCTTTGTAAACAGTAAAATTACTTTCTCTTCTTCTCAAGACAAAATTATAAGATATGATACAACGGATTTGGCATCTTAAAAGTGTGATTTCCAACAGCAGGGCCACTGATGTCACTCCACTGATCACCAATAACACCTTTGATACGAAAACCTAGACTCTCCAGGTCTAACCTCTGTTTGGACTTGAATGTTTGAATATCCATCTGCAACTCATCTTCAGACCTGAAATGTATAAAGTTGAAACAATATGTAAATTTATCAGTGCTGATATTAACAAGCTATGAAAAACGTTCTCATTTTCAACACCAAGGCTAAAGGATGATAATAGCCCATGACTTTACTCATATACTGTATCCATTCAAATAACTATTTCTAGTTTAATTCCCTGCATTCATGTTCATAAAACTAAACAATCACCACATAAAGAATTGAAAGAACACATCTTAAAAGGGAAAAAAGAAAAAGAAAAGCAAACAATTTAGTCACCACAAGCTAATCTGATGGTTGGAGTTATTTTTCGACACGTGCAATTTAAAGCAATGGAGTTCACAAAAATAGCATTTTGGATGTAAGGTTCTTACAAGCATTTAACTATTAACCTGTTTGCAGTAGATTATAGGTGATACATATTTGCATCTCTTTTGCTTAGTTTGACTCAGATTTATATTCTGAATCCACAAAGTGAAGTCTCTACATCTTTCACAGCTATAGTCAATTCAACTAGTATTTGCATCTTTCAACATAACTCCAATTATGCATCATAGTTCAATTCATGCATCTCAGCAGAGTGGGCACCAAATTTTCTAACTACACGATGAGCTGGACTTTACAGAATAAGAAGCATTTGGAGGTACAATATCAGAAGAGTAGGTGAAAGTCGGTGAAATCTAACGGATAAATGAGATTCACTGGCCATATACACCCTTCAACAGGAAATCAAACACCAGGATGATTAATTCAGGACTAACTACCTTAATTTTGAGTATGATTTTAGTCAAGAAAAAGAATATTTGCATCCTCATGCTTCCAACCAATCAAGGTATTCGGCAGATCCATTCTCAGAAAAATCAATCATGCAAGCTCTGGATGTTAAAGTATTTTGGGAGGGGCTGATAAACAAAAATTAGAAGCCATGGTTAAAGTTCAGCTTTATGAAAAATAACGACAACCGTCTTTCAAATCTGAGTCACAACCTAGATTCAAGGCCAGAAATGTTTAAAAAAACATCTTTCTTATCCTGATCTGAAATTTAAAGAAAGAGTAGAATGTAAGACTGAAACTTGAGGCCGCTATATTCTGGAGAACGTATAGCCATTTGGGAAGGGATGGAATGGGCCAGATGCTTGGGTCCAGATGCATGTTCATCAATATTGATTTTGAGAAAACATATGACAAAGTGGAATGGATGTTCATCATTCCCAGGTAGAAGGTCCTTGTTTTTGGCCTCTTTTCATAAAAGTTGTGGAAACCTTCTTTGTCGATGCTGCAGTTTGTCCGTCTCTCAACAAACAAGATTTGAGAAAATTGGTCTTCTGAAGTCGATTTGACTAGAGTTCCTGTCGGTGCTTGCTTTGTATGTGATGGCCACATAAGCTTCAGGGTATCCTTTTCAGAAAAAAATGGTTCAGGGTCTTATCAAAGGCATCCCCTTGCCAAGCCCTAAGGATGATCAACTAGTTAATGAGCACTTAGTTGATGATTCCTTCCTCACTTTGTTGGAGGAAAAGAAGACCTTTGATAACACAAAGGGCTATCCACAGATCTTATGTCAGACCTTTGGCTCCAACCTCCAAATGGCCAAAACAAGGTGCTTTTGTTTGAGCCAAATAAGACGCCCTTTATTGGATTGGGGGCCAAGGATGGAACTAGATGCAGCTCGTGAAGTTTTCAAATTCCAGGGGATCCCCTTTGCATTTTACATATCCACCAAGAAACTGTGAGATGTAGACCTTCAAAGGGTAGCCAAGAAAATCAATAAATGGATTACAAAACCCATGTCCCTGATAGCCAAGTTCTAGATCTGTACTGAAGTGTTGGGCACCACTCTTGAAGTACCCCAGTTTGACAAGTTTTTGATTATGCATTTGGCCATATCAGAGCCAGAAAAGCATGTAGAGGTTGAGCAAGGCAACGATGGATGGAAACTGATGGAGGTCAACCTCCTGATCGGGGAGGGGCACTATCTCTGCAACTTCCTTACATGACACTTTGCACTAGCCAGTTGGCCTAATGATCTTGTTTTTTATCTCTAGTGGTTTAGCTTTGTGGTGAACATGTATTTATTGGCCTTGCATGGCATCCATTTTGAGTTGTTGAGAGGACTGGTGGATATCGGTTGTGGTTGTGCTTGCAACCCTTTTTTGTATAAAATGCATGTAACTTTTATTGCATATTAATAAAATGAGAATCAAATTTATTCAAAGAATAAATAAAAAGAGTTTGAAAATTGTCGTTCATTTGTAAATGGAGTAAGCATTGGGTTAAGAAATGACCTCAAAATGGGCCTCGTGAGAGTGGAAGAGGTAAAGTATCTCTACACACGATACCTACTTCTAAGGTTGTTATAAGTATAAAGTTGAAACTAATAGATAGGAAAAATATTGTAGTGTATGGATTTTCAACTTTTGACTCACACATGAATACCTACTAGCGAGGTCAGGGTGTGACCCTCTTCTGTATTGTGTCCATGTGTGAACTGCCCAATGATGATACGATATCTCTCTAAATTGTCATTCTATGGTGGACCACCTTCCTTGAGTTCCCCCTACCTTAGCCTAGATGTGTGACCTCTTAGGGATATCTAGAGTTTTGGTAGGACTCCTGGATGCCTTCTCTCTCTTGGTCCCTAGCCCTTGGTCACCAGTTTGATTCACTTTAACCATCGAGGCACTCATGTGGGGTATTTCCTAACTTTAGGGGTTCATTAGGGGCAAAACACCCAATTGGATCCATAATCACTTAGGATTCTTCATTACGGGTCCATGACAGCCAAATTTGTTTGGGACTGCTATTAATGGGCTCAAATGAGTTAGACCTTCATAAACCCTCCTAATCTCTTGGTGGAGAGTGTACTGCAGGTTCCTAAAGAGGGTGGTACAACTGTGTTCTACAACATGCATAAGAGAGGGGTATTTTGGCTTAAAAACCAATGGCACAGTCTTAGAAAACGCACAGTATTGAGTCAATGTGTGTAACATGATTTTTTCTTACAACTCAAGCCCTCTGACAACTAACCTAATGTACACTTATTCCTTGAGGTAGGGTTGTACAACTGTGTTCTGCAACATGCATAGGAGAGGGGTATTTTGGGCTTAAAAACCCATGGCACAGTCTTAGAAAACCCATAGTATTGAGTCAATGTGTGCAACATGACTTTGTCTTACAACGCAAGCCCTCTAACAACTAACCTAATGTACACCTATGCCTTGAGGTCTTTCCCTTGCTTATTTATACCATTCAATTCCTCTTAGTAAAGTCTCTTGGATTTTTCTTTCCTTCTCCTATTACCTTGCAAATACACACTCAGATTAACAACACATCTTGATCTAGGCTCTCTTTCATGTCTTCCATGCTTTTGGGATACTTGCACTTGTCATCTCCATAACCTCTATAGGGTCCTCTTGTGATTAGCTTGGCTCCAACCTTGAAGGCTTGATTGATTCACATCTTAGGGCATCTTCATTGGCATAGTTCCACTTAGCTTGGATGATTCAACCCTACAACCTCAAGGGAGGTTCCATCACAGCTAAAGCAAGGGAGGTATCATCCCCTTGAGGGCACTTAGGTCTCTCTACTCTACATTGTCATTGATATATCTTTTATGGTAGTAGATCTAGTGCTATTTACATTTATGGATATATATTTTTGCATTGGATATTAGGTTCAAGTCTTGTTTTGCAAGAAAGTTGAGTTACATTTGTAGGATCATCTAGGATGTGGATCACTCTTTGAGATTTGTCACAACTGTCTTCTTCAATATTTTGACCACCTATTTCAACTAGGGGTCAACATCATGTATCATGAAGCTATGTACCATATGGTACAACATATTTTGAAGATTTATGGCTCAGCAGGGAAAATGTTTCCCCGACACATCTTTCTATGTAATTGGAATGCCCACTCCCCTGCGTGGGATAATAATGTAATAGGTCAGCATGAGTAATATTTTAGGTTAGTTGCCTAGGACTTTATCATTAGGGAAGTCCTTTCATCGAGTATTTTTTTTCCTCAGATAATTGATCTAGCCTAACAGGCCATTTTAATTATCCTTGAGTTTTTCCCTCACAATAATCCTCCAAAGTGGTGAAAGGTGTTCCAATGATCGAGCCCAAGGGGTGACTAAGGTCTAGGAATGTTGTAAATGACCATGCTAAACATCTTCTAGAGTTTTACGGAATTCCCATAAGTTTTGATAGTTTTTTTTAATTTATTAAAATTCTCCATTTAATGAGAATTTTAATTATTTTTTATGTAAAATGTAAAATTTGGTCCTTCGGGATTTTGATAGGGGTGTGAGTACTCAAAAGAAATGGAAGAGGACCCCCTACACCGTTGGACCAAATTTCAGCTCAATTGGACAAGTTTTGCTAGGTCATTGTCCATGAGGAGTCAGAGTCAGTGAAAAGTCAGGATTTAATTGGCTAAAAGGTAAAAAGCCAAAATTTGTAAAAAGTGAATAAAGTCATGAGAGAGAGTGGGAAAGGTTTCCTAACCTTTTTCCTAAGTTGGAAAAGTGATTTTCCACTTAAAGAACCCCCCTTTACTTATCCAACAACTTAAAGTAGTGTTTCCCTAGGAAAAGTGCGCCCCCCTTGCTCATTAACTTGGCCAAAATAAAAAAATTAAAGAAAAAAGAGGATCTAAACCCTAAGTGCACCCCCCTTGAGCCTAAATTTATGTTGGGTGAGTGAAAAAGGTGTTTTCCCCCTTCTCCTCTCACCCCTCAAACCCTAAACTTGTCCAAAACCCTAAAAGTGCGCCCTCCTTGACTTTGTCCTCTTCCCTTTGATGTGTAACACTTGGAGCTCATCCAAGGGAGGACTTTCCTCTCTCCCAAGTATAAAAGAATGCCTACCCCTCCTCATTTCTCCATCTATTCTCAAAGCAATTTTATGTTGCCCAAATCTCTCCCACTCCTCTCTCTCTCTGTCATCTTTTCATTGTAAATCTTGCTGCAAGTATTTGCAGCAATTATTTTCTTGGAATAAAGGAAACTTTGGAGGATATCTTGTGTGGATTGGGAGTCTTCTTGATGTTGTGCAAAATTCTTTTATGGGGTGATATTATTGCTTTGCTCTTGTGTATTTCTTGCTTACATTGTCTTGACTAGGAGATCCAAGAAAAGTAGTTTGCTTGGGAAAATTGATAGTAGTATTACTATTTGTTTTGTGGGTTTATCTTATAGAATTTGGAAAGTATTTTGCAAGTTCTCTTAGATATACTCAACTCCTTGATTGGTTTTGTAGCAATTTTTCACTCATTTGCAAGTCACCAAAGGGTTTGAAGAAGTAAATTTCAGATCTGGATATTTACTTGTTCAACCAACCAAAGCCTCCAATAATTTTCTATTATCAATTATGTCTTTCCCATTTGATTTGAAGCAATTTTTTGCTCTGATATCATCATCTAAAATCAAATTTCCTGTTCATATTTTTATTCTAAAAATTTATGTTTTATACACTAACAGAAATTAATGAGTTTTTGAGTGTTTTGCAGCGTTTTCCAGCAAACATTTGCTTGTTGTTTTTTGCAGATTCTCACCAGATCAAGGGGAGGTGCTGCCCATTTTGGGCCTCAAAACACTCCAAGAAAGCCTCCTAAAGCTTGGGTATCAAACGCCCTTCTTTCTATCTTCTTCTAAGCATTGTAAGCAGCCCAAGAGAGTCTCTTGGGCTTGCTTTCTTTTTCATAAAGTTAAAAATCTGATATTGTAAATTAGTTTAGTTTGTCCACACCTTGCAAAGTGATTTGGTTATGCCAATCCATGTAATATCGTGAAGCTAGATCAGTTTTAAATTTTTTGTTTTGCATTTTATTGTTTGCCCCACTTCTCCCATAAAGAGAAGGTTGTCTGGCTAGTTTAGTTATTTCCTTTTAAGTTATTCTTTTACATCTCACCCACCTTAACACAAAATCGGTAGGCTTGTCCTCCTCCTTGTGCCATTGTTGTGAGGTTGCAAAGCTATTTAATTTATTTATTTTTCCCACCTTTGTCCTTAAAGCAAAGTTGTGTGGCTATGTAATTGTTGTTAAATATGTAGCAGCTGCAAGAGCCATTCTCCAGGAGGATGGCAAAGACCCTAGCCGAGATCTAGGGCCCCCAGTGCACTCCCGGGGTACTTGGTCTGGGACCAAACAATCAATGCCATGGCAAAAGACCCTTGTTAGGGCCCCCAGTATATGATTGGGGTTCTTGGTCTGGGACCAAGTAGTTAAAGCCCCTAGATATGTCTAGGGCCACTGGACATGGTCCAGGGTACCCATGCCTGGGGCATGGGTTGATCCTTGGTCTTGTACCTTGGTGGATAAGACCCCAGAAATGTTCTGGGGCAACTTGATCCTTGATCAGGTATTTTGTTGGTGTATGACCCTCCTTGAAGGTGGGCATGACCACATGAGGGATGTGTGAAAATTCCAGGTCCTATCAGCTTGCCTTCTTGGTCTGTCTTTGACCAAGCAAAGGCTCTAAGTTTTCTGCTATCTTGTTTTAGTTTTCTGTTGTTTTATAACAGCCAACATTCATGTTTATTTTAAGCCGATTGTTATGGTTGTATTCTCAATTTGGGTGCTCTAGCATGTCGTTTCAGCAATAGGAAATTAGTACATGCATCTCAAATAAATACAACACACCTAATACATCGTTTACTGCTGATAATGGACAGATCTAAGAACTAATAGCA
>ML805295.1:129512-150853 GCA_009831015.1 Picea engelmannii
TACTTATGTCTCCAAAATCACCACAAAGTGATTTAATACTCACTTTTGCCAAAAGTGACCAAAATTCACTTTAACCAAAGTCAAAGTGAAAATAGACAAAAGTACTAGGTACAAAGTGTCTAAACCTTCCCTCATGTGCTAAGAAGGACAAAAGCACATGGGGAACACCTCCCAAGGTACAAATCTCAACAGGATGTATCCCATATGCAATGATGATAAAGTTATTAAGGTCACCTTGAATATGAATGGACAAGTATTGCCACCAAGCTACCCCACCTAAAACCCCTTTACCCTTGTTGTTTGTTTGGGGTTTTGGTTTTGTCTTAAGGGTTAATATAAAATATTAATTAAATATTTTAATTATAACATGTTTTAAATTAATATTTATATTAATAACTTGTTATTTTTAATTTAATTACTATTATTTTTGCCCTAGCCTAAACTATAAATAAAGCCTACCCTCTACCCTTCACACTACACTCTTATGATCATTATAGTGTGCAGATCTCTCCTAGCTAGCTGCAGCCCTCCTTGCAACAGTAAGCGGGTCTCCCTTTGTAGTTGTGGCCCTCGCAATAGTGCTCTCCTTGTAGCTGCAGCCCTCCTTGCAACAGTGTTCTCCTTGAAGATGCGGCCCTCACCCTTCAGCTCTATTCAGCCTTGGTTACTCTTGTTGACAGGTACATGTGTGTGATGGAGGTCCTCTCTTGCGGATCTCAAGTCTGTGCTAGTTGTTTGAAATTGTCGTCTCCCTCCTATTGACAGATCTGATTGAGACATCTTCCATTTCAGATCTGATCCTTTTCTCATTGAGTCGTGACTCCTTCAACACTGATCTGACCTCTATCCTTCAGTCGCAGCCTCCCCTTAAGCTGCCTGAATTTTTCAGTATGTGTGAGGGTTTGGGTCCCTGGAATTTTCTGTGTATGTGAGGGTTTAACCTCAGAATTTTTGAGTGAGGGTTTGGCTGCCTGAATTTTCTGCGTGTGTGAGGGTTTAACTACAAGGAATTCTTGTGAGGTGTTTATGTGGTCTCTCCTCCTTGGTGGCAAGAAAATCTATTCATCTCTTGGCAAGAGATCTAACCTATATGGTAGATCTATGAACTAGACTTTTTCTGAGCATATTTTCAATGATCTACATCACCTATGTGTGGTTGCTCTCCTTCAAAAATTTGAGGTAAACTTCCAGGTAAGATCTTACAGTCAAATCTGTAAGTTCATTAATGAGATCTATTGTCTATCTACTTACACAGATTAGATCAGTTTACCTTTATTAGATCTGGACATTATTTTGAGTTTGGTTCGTATTCCTTGTTTCTGAAGTTTGTTATATTGCTCATGATTAGATCTGTGTTTATTTTTGAGTTTAGATCTATATAAGATTTACACCAACATTGTAGATTAGAATTGATGTTTTATTCTAGATCTACCATTTAGCTAATATCTAAACTAGCTTAGATCTAAGCACATATGTTTGTTTTTTCTGTTCAAGTAGTGTAGTTTTGTTTTCTAAATATAAGACTTAGTTGTTATTCTCTCTGAAATTTTAAAAAGACAGTTTTGTTCTGCTTTACTACCCTAATTCTAACAATTGTTATTTTTCATTTCAAGTTATTTAATTTGAAAATTTCGTCCACACCTTGCATTGTGTTTGGCTCTGCCAACCTTGCAATATCGTTAGGCTAGGATAATTTATTTGCTTTGGAAAATAATCAAACTTGTGCCCCGTATTCCCTCCCCTTGCCACTTCGGTGGATCTTGGGTAACTAAGAAAGGGCAAAAGGACTGTGTGGCTAGTCTAATTAGGCACTCAATCCACTCATTGTTTCAACCACCAAAATAGGGTGACTTGGGAGGCTACAGGGGGTTGAAGTCGAGGACAACTTCACGGCACTACGTGTCCTCCTTGCTTGAGCGCCCAAGCATTTTGGATCTTACCTGTGGAGCTAGGGAAGGACCTTGTTTGTCCTTCTTCTTGAGCACCCAACATTTTCTTTTGGTTGAAGGGATAGGGATTTGGGGTAGTCACATAGTCTAGGCTTGTATCTCACACAAGGGAGACTTAAAATCCCCCTAATTCAAGAGAGACTTAAAATTTATTAAAATCAACATACACACTACATTCACAACACTTGCACTTTCAAGTTCAGTTATCATTCTTTTCAAGTTGTGTAATTTTACTTTCAAAGCAATTTACTTTCCATGCGCTTTAACTTTCTAAGCATTTTCAATTTCAAGCTATCTCTTTCATTGTGAATATTTACATATATTGATGTATCATTGTTTATTGGGCTAATGGTATTCTTTATTCATTAGGATATAATCATCTAAAGCTAAGTCATTCATTGTTTGATTCATTGTGTAAATAGTTCATGTTGTATTTCATTTTGTAGATATATTTTGTAATTGTGTAAGTAAATTTTGGGTATTTTTAGGCACTGGTATGTTTATTGTATTGTAAAGAAAAAGGTTTGCTTGTCATTGGGTTGGGCATCCTTAAATAAAAACCAAAATTAACTCCTAGATCTTTAATTCAACCTTAACATAGTTAAATAGGGTCTACCCCCCTTGGCTTCCCTAGGAGTGAGCTTAGATGGAAGAAGTCCATATCGAGGTGACAGTGGGTTTGGACTTAGGCTTGTGCCTCCAAGGACACACCAAGTGGGTTGGAGACTTCTCCACGTTAATAGGCGTGTATAAGGACGACAACACAATCCAAGTAGCTTCAACGCTTACAGTAACAAATTCTAAGTGAGTTCCTTCCATACTTCTCTTTGTCTTTTCCAACATTAGGGTTTCTAGCTTACTAAAGTAATTTTCGACAAATTAACCCTAGATTGTTAATTTAATTTCCTCTATTAATTTGTTGGTAAAACCTAATCGAAAACCGAAGTGGAGCACCCAATCTCTCCCTCGACATCTCAAACTTCCCCTTAGCCAAGGGCTTCATCAAAGTGTCAACAACTTTCAAATATGAAAGAACATAATCTAGGATCCATGCACCCATTTGAACTATGTCCTTGATGAAATGGTACCTAATCTCAATGTGCTTGGAGTAAACATGAAATAATGAATTCTCAAGGAGCTTGATGCAACTCTGATTTTCATAGTAAACCACTATGGACTCCAACATTTGACTGGTGAACTCTACTAATAGTTGCAAAGCCAAATAGCCTCACAACTAGCAGCACTAGTTGCCATGTACTGTGTTTTTACTAAACTTAGTGCAATGGTTGTTTACTTCCTGCTACTTGCTTCCTACAATCTTAGTGAAGTCCAAAGTTTATAGGTACTCATCAATCCATGAGTACCAAGCATATGGTGCTTGCTTCAACCCATAAAGAGTTTTCTTCACAACCTGCACAAAAGGGTATCCATCCCATGCACCTCAAAACCTCTTGGCTAATTAATGTATACTTCTTCCTCAATTAAACCATTAAGAAAAGTCATCTTAACATTGATCTAATATAAAGGTCAACCAAATATTGACACTAAAGACATAATATCTCTAATGAAAGTATACCTGGCAACTGGAGAAAATATCTCCTCATAGTTTATTCCCTCTTTTTGGGGAATCCTCTTACTATGAACCTTACCTTATACTTCTCAATACTGCCATTAGTGGTATGCTTCACTTTGTAGGGCCACCTGGAATTAATCACTAACTTCCATTCTAGTCTCAATACTATCTCTCAAACATCATTCTTCAAGATGGAGTTGTAATACTCTACCTGAAAGAATTCTTGGGCTCTCTTACTTGTTCTTGTGCCTCCTCTACTGTCTAGGTAAACCATTTGGGCCTCCTGACTAAACTAGAAAGAAAAATTGTTTCTATACCAGTACTAAAATATGACTGATCTGAATTTGATTTATTTGGAAACTGTGGATAGGTCTTTGGGACAACAAGCTTCTCTACCTCCTCAGTCTCTATCATAGGAAATATTATCATGACTGAAAAGGTTGACCCCAAAAACCAAAACAAAATCAGAACTGAACCGAACTGGGAAAAATACCGGAAACAAAACTGGTCGACCAAAAAATACATAAAATATTGAAGTTTGATAAAAAAAAAATATATCTTGGTATACATCCATGTAAATTCAAACAATTAGACACAAAATATAAGTTTCCTCATGTATATAACATTGTAAGGGTAAATATAGAAAAATGCACCAAATGCAATACACATTTGAACCAAAATACATTAACATTGAGGCTTTAAACAGCATACGGAGTCCAAAAATAATCATACTGTAGCCTATAATCAAATCAAACTACATAATCATTTGTATCTAGATCCTCTACATTCTTTGCATGGGTATGCTTGGCATCTTGACTCAATGCCCTTGAAGGTACAACACCAAAGTTCGTATCCTATGGTAGTGGAAGTCTTTGCAACTCATCCAAGATAATTTTATTCATGATAGAAGAGGGCATCATTAAATAGATCAAAATTAGGTTTAAGGGTAGTTGTAGGATTTTACTTTTTGTGTTTTTATCTTTTTTTTTTTTTTTTTGTGGGAAGGAGGTACACCGATACAAAACTAGTCAAACTAGTTGGTTTTTACCGTTTTTGTCTTCAACCAGCCAATCTTGACCGAGACCAATCTTGACCAATTATGTGTGGTTTAGACTAGTTCAAGACAAAAATTGGTCATGTCTAGTCTAAGCAGTGGGTTTTACTCGAAAAAACCCACGAACCAATCTAACTAGCTAATTTAGCCAGTGTTGGTTTGGTCCTACTAACATTGTTTGGAGTCTCTTGAGGCTTAGAGGACCTGGCATCCTCATCAAACTTGACATCAAGCTTACAACTATCTTCCATTGGGACAGAATGTAAAGTTTGTAGGTCGTAGAAGTCTCATTGGATCCCACAAAAATACTCTTCAAACTAGAGGGTTCCAACTTAGTTCTTTCTCCTCAAGAATATGAATATATACAAGACAGCCAAAAACAAAACAAAAAAATGTGATGCGTATGGGTTCTTACTAGTACAAGCTTCTTTCAGTGTCTTTTCCTTTAATATCCTATGAGGACACTTGTTCAAGTGTTAGACTACAATGCAACATGCTTCTGCCAAAAGACACATGGGAAAATCTAGGTCATGGATCATTGCCTTGGAAATATCTATGATGGACCTGTTCTTCCTCTCTACAACTCCATACTGTTGTGGTTTCCAAGGCACTTGCAGCTCCCTCTTGATCCCTACTTTTCTACAAAAAGTGTCAAACTCCTTGGAGATATAATCGCCTCCATTATTTGATCTCAACACTTTAATCTTCTTACCTATGTGATTTTCTACAAGAGCTTTATACTTTTGAAACTTCCCGAAGACCTCATCCTTGGTCTTCATTAAGTAAATCCAAGTCTTCTGAGAGGAACCATCAATAAATGAAACATAATAAATGTCACTTTATAGTGAAGCTAAAGTCATGGGTCCACATACATCTAAATGTACTAGGTCAATAATTTCTCTTGACCAATGCTCACTACTTGGGAAAGTAGTATTGTCATGCTTGTAGAGTGAAGAATGCTTGTACACACCTCTCTTCTCGATCTTGAAGTCTGCCAATCCCTGCATCGTGTCATTCAAGATAGACAACACTCCCTAGTGCATGTGACCCAACCTTCGGTGCCAAAGCTCATACAAGTTGTCACTATCATGCACTAGGGCTCTCACTGGATCCGCTAGCAACCTGTACAAACTACCCTCTTGAACACCTTGGGCCAAAACTTGACTAGGATCTAGGCATCTCCTTCAGATGATGGCTTGTTGATCATAAAATTCAGCAACACATCCTAGGTTTGACACAACTGAAATTGAAAGTAGATTCATAGTCAAACCGAGAACATATAAAATACCATTAAGCTCAAGAACATCTCCTGGGGGCATCTTAAATGAGATGGATCCCATTCTTCTACTGGATACATGGAATCATCACCAAGCTCTATTTGTATGCCTGTCTCCTACTCCTGAAATCAACTAAAAGTCTTCTTGTTGAAGGTCATATGTTTGGATGCTCCACTGTCCACATACCATTTGACACCAGACACTGTGTTAGAATAAAGACATGAGACCATGGAGAGCGTTGTATCAAACTTGGATGTAAGATTATCCACTCCGACAGATACTTCTACACTCCCTGCAAACTGGTTCTACTAATGTGGTTTTCCTTTCCCCTTCTTCCTCTTGGGACACTGAGAAGCAAAGTGGCCACACTTTTGACACTTGAAACACTTGACATGGCTTAAGTCTTTCTTTCCCCGATTCGAGGAAACCAAATCCTCTTTCTTTTCTCTCTAACCCTTCTTGGGTCCTCCTTTCCTACTTCCCTTCTTCATCTTGTTAATGTGGGCTAGATTCTTTTCTTCCTCCTCCATACCTGGAGCTATCTCCAATCTCATCTCCTCCTCGATGAAATAATTCCATAGCTTCTCAAAGGTGAGAATCTTATCTCAGGCGCAAACACCCTCAAAAAAATGTTGTCAAGAAGATGACAACCCTCTTAACTTTTCACTCTTAACCTATTCTCCAACTACTACAAGTTGATCACAAAGTTCGGTACTCTTCATCAAATAACTAGCTATAATATCTACCTTGCTCATGTGTGTGGCTCTGAGCTTATTCTTCATAAGTGTCTTTCGATTGATGTTCTCACTTTGATATAGAATGACTAGAGCAACAAACATCTCCTTACCAGTTGTCTTTCCAACGATGCGAGAGATCAAGTGATCCTTCACCAAGTCAAGGATGGCTAACTTTTCCTTGGTCATCTTCTTGTTATAATATTCCAACAAGGAGGATTCGTAGGAAGAGTAACCTTCTTGCACAAGACACCAAAGCACAATGCTCCTCCAAAAGCATTTGCACCCTGCACTTTAACAGAACGAAGTGGGAAGGACCTTCCAATCTGTCTTTGTATTTGACACTGAAGGCATTCATACTGTTGCTACTCGAACACACTGCTAGACAAAACAGATCAGAAACCTAAAATAACCCATCATAGGTCCACAACGCCTTTCTCAATCATGGATCTCAGGCATTGCACCCCTAAAACCTTCCAACAACTCCCTATGCTAGGTAGAAGTCCTATTATCCATACACGAATTCCTAGAAGGTTTCAAAAAACGTGTTGATGTTTGTAGCATCGGACAAGTACTTCCACACATGTATAAGTGTCTAGATGTGTGGAAGTAGTCCAAAGGACCTTTCATAAACTTTGGAAATTCACTTTAATTAAAGGAATTATTAAAGTGAATGTCTTTTATAATTAATGTGAGTTTAACTTAATGAAATGCTAAAGTTATTAGCATTAGTGAATTAAATTAATCTTAACCATTGATCTCAAGTGAGGTGAGATCTAATCTCAACCGTTGATCACTTTGGAGATTAGGGTTAAGGTTCAACTCAATATTATAAAAGACAACCAAGGTGAAAGGAGAAGACACGTCTTGGAGACATCTATTGGAGTCAGTGACTCATAGAGAGAGCAAAGAAAGAATTTTGCTCAAGGAGATCTTAGCAAGGGTGAAGAAGGACTTTCACTTAGATTTCTGATCAGTCCAAAGAAGAAGGAAGCAGCAGTGGACATATCTGGTAGAAAGGATAGATATGGGCATCAAAGGGTATAACTATAGATCAAGTTGTATAGAACCAGAGCAGCATTGTACGTGCGGGACAGGTGCAGAAAAGCACGTACATATGCGTCGCAAAGGTGCAGAGGAGCTTGTACATATGCACCGAACCAGTAATTGGGGGCGCGTACATACGCACCACACAAGTGTAGCAGGGCACATACATACGAACAGAACCAATAGTTGGGGGAATGTACATACGTGCAGGACCAGTTGTCGAGGGAGTGTTCATACGCATTGTACAGGTCGTACAGGACGCAGTTACGGGGTCGTACAACAATGAGCAAGGTTGTTGGGTTGCAGAAGTTTGTTGTATTTTTATGTTTCTATTCTCAGTGGGAAAATTTCCCAGTTTGGGAGCCCCTTGTAAGCTTGGATGTTATTTGAATGAAAATTTGATTTTGAAGGGGAAATTTTTTTGTGTTGTGTGAAGTTTGATTTCTAGTTTTTGCTTCCGGTGTTTTATTTCCAGTCAGTATATTTTATTCTGTGTGTTGTAATTTTATCTTTAGCAAGGAAAACACAAGGTAATAGTTTATATAGGTGTTGGGGATTGAGTTTTCAACATGGGATCAGAGCTTGCACTCTGAGAGGGAGACCAATTTCAGATACACAACAGTTCGGTGCAGTAGATCTGTTAGATCTCCAAGGAGATCTCTGTAGATCTATAAACCAACAGTGATATTCTTGTGGGTACTTGAAGGAATAAGCACAAGACAATGTTTTGTTCAGATCTATAAATGCTAGCAATGAGTTTAAGGTTTGAAGACCGGTTGGATGGAGCATCTAATTTCATGTCCTAGAAGGTGAGGGTAACCTTTCTTTTGAAAGAACGTGACCTTTGGGAGATTGTAGACAAGGTTGTTCCTCCACCAACAAATGCAACTCAATTGGTGGCTCGTGAGAAGAAGGACATCAAATCCTAGGGAGTGATCATGGACGTTGTGAAGGATCATTTGATCCCTCACGTGGCAGAGAAGCAGTCAGCCAGAGAAATGTTCAAGGATCTAGTGGATTTGTTCCAGAGTGACAACTTGAACAGGAAGATGATCTTGAGAAACAATCTCAGATCTATCCAAATGTCAAGATCTGGCAATGTTACCAGCTACTTCATGAGGATAACCCAGACATATGATCATCTTGCGGCCATTGAGGAGAAAGTGGAAGAGGTAGAACTTGTAAATGTGGCATTGAATGGTTTCACCAAGTCATTGAAACCATTTGTCAAGGGAGTATGCGCTCGGGAGAAACTTCTAATTGGGAGAGGCTTTGGCATGATTGCATCCAAGAAGAGGCTCAGGAGGAGTCTAAAGCCATCAGGAAGGGAGATGGAGAGGAGAACCTAGCCTTGGTCAGTCAAGCCAAGAAGGGAAAAGGAAAGGGTTCCAAGGGTAACCATGGGGGGGAAACCTCACAGTCGGGGAAGAAAGACTTGAGTAAGATCAAGTGTTTCACGTGCTACAAGAGTGATCATTATGCATCTCGGTGTCTGAAGAAGAAGAAGGGACAAGGGAAATCATAGCAAGTAGCAACATTAGTGAAAACTTAGTTGGATGAGTTTGCTGCGAAGCTTGAGAAGAAATTCATACTAGTCTCATGCCTCTCCACCGGCACAGTCACAAGGAGTGCGTGGTACTTGGACAATGGTGCATTATGTCATATGATAGAAGCATGGGAACTATTCAGCAGTCTAAAGAAGAAGGACTTAGGCATCCATGTGGAGCTTGGTGATGATGCCAAGTATGCAGTGAAGGGAGAGGGAACAATTTTGTTCCAACTTGAGTCAGGAGGTTCGTTTGAGGCCTAGGATGTGCTACATGTACCGGGACTAAAGAAGAATTTTCTCTTAGTCTTAGTAATGGAGGACAGGGGTTTTTCCATCATGTTCAAAAAAGGGAAAGTACTCATACGTCCAGAGGGAGCTAGCCCTGACATAGAACTGAGCATTGGGGTTAAAGAGGGCAATTTATACAGGTTGTGGGACAAGCCTATGTAGGCCTTGGTACATGACAGTGACAATCTATGCGATTTATGGCACAAGAGGATGGGACACCTGCATTACAGGGCGTTGTTGATTCTGAGGGAGATTGTCATTGGTCTTCCAGATTTCAATGTTGAGTAGCAGGGCATGTGCAAAGGGTGTGCACTTGGCAAGAATGCCAAGACCATTTTTCCAAGCAGCGAGAGTAGATCCAAGGGGATCTTGGATCTTGTAATTTTAGATGTGGGTGGACCGATGTCAGTGGCATCAATGCAGAGAGCACTATATTATGCGACGTCCATTGATGACTATTCCAGGAAAACATGGATCTTCTTTATGAAGACCAAGGACGAGGTCTTCAATCGGTTTCGGGAGTTCAAGGCCCAAGTGGAGAACCAGACATGGAAGAATATCAAGGTCTTGAGGTCGGATAGTGGGGGAGAGTACACCTCCAATGACTTCAAGGATTTTTGCAAGGAGGCAGGGATCAAGAGGGAGTTGACAGTCTCATACAACCTCAACAGAATGGAGTTGTGAAGAGAAAGAATCAATCCATTATCGGTTCTTCTAGGGCTATGATACATGACCAAGATCTGCCTATGTTTCTTTGGGTGAAAAGGAATATAACATGACAGTATATGTGCAAAACATGAATCCTCACAAGGTATTAGGGGACAAGACTCCCAAGGAAGCATTCATGGGAGTGAAGCTAGAGATAGAACATTTCAAAATCTTTGGTTGTCCAGTATACATCCATGAGCCTGTGGAGAAGAGGACGAAGTTGGATCCTTCAGGGAAGAAGGGCATATTAGTGGGGTACAACGAGACCTCAAAGGCTTACAAGATCTTCATACCAACGTAGAGGAAGACCATTGTGAGCAGAAATGTTAAGTTGGAGAAGAACTTAGCATCTAGGACGAGGAGTGGGAGGCTCCGAAGGGAGAACAATGTTTAGAGGCTTCTAGTTCAGGGAGTCAACCTTCAGGTGGGGAGGAGGTGTTAGCCCCTTCTAGTTCTGTCAGGAGACCCAAGTGGTTTGAGAAGACATTGAAGGATGCTCAAAATCATGTTGAGGCTCCTAGGAGCACATTCAGGGACAGAAGACCTCCAAAGAAGTTTTCAAACTTCATGGCACTAAGCAGCAACGTCATTGAAGAAGCAACAGATCATAAGGTTTATCAGGATGCTATGGTGAAAGATATTGTGAGAAGAATGGAGGGACAACCAATTCCAGGTGGTTCTTCCAGAAGTACCTTCCTCACTAAGAGGGAGTGTTGATGTTTGTAGCATCGGACGGGGACTTCTGCATATGTATAAGTGTCTAGACTTATGGAAGTACTCCAAAAAACCTTTCAGAAACTTTGGAAATTCACTTTAATTAAAGGAATTATTAAAGTGAATGTCTTTTATAATTAATGTGAGTTTAATTTAATGAAATGCTAAAATTATTAGCATTAGTGAATTAAATTAATCCCGACCATTAATCTCAAGTGAGGTGAGATCTAATCTCAACCATTGATCAATTTGGAGATTAGGGTTAGGGTTCAACTCAATATTATAAAAGGCAACCGAGGTGAAAGAAGAAGACACATCTTGGAGACGTCTATTGGAGTCAATGACTCATAGAGAGAGAGCAAAGGACTTTTGCTCAAGGAGATCTTAGCAAGGGTGAAGAACGGCTTTCACCTAGAAATCTGATCAGTCCAAAGGAGAATGTTATGAACATAAACAACATAAATATATATAAAATAATATAAATAATAATAATTAATTAATGAAAAGATGTGTCTTATAAAAAAGACATGACTATTAAGGAAAGGGCACTCCACCTAGGTATGTATAACGGGGCCCTCATTTGTAATCAATCATCATATTCATACTATTCATATTCATATATACATTTATTTAATTATCCATGTGGATTTCTTTGTATTGTTCCAAATATCTTGGATGTTTGTAGTTTGAACCGGTTTGGTTCACTACATTTGGTATCAGAGCAAGTTTGATCCTAACCCTTGGCCACTAGACTTTTTAGTCAAATTTATTTGCCCTTGGCAACAAATCCGTTGGCCTTTGGCTACAAAAATATTATCAAAGTTTCTCTCATTTTCTGGGTCATTGACCACAACAAGTTTTGGCCATTAAGAGTTCAGTATTCCGTAAAAGAAATAATTATTTCGTCGTAGATTTGAAGGAAAAAATAAATAAATAATATATATCAATTTGTTGCACATTCAAAAAGAAAGCTAGAGATTAGTTATTTTGCTTCCCATTTGGTGAAATCGAAAATGTGGCCACCATCTACAACATTGTCATTGCCACATTTCCCTACAAGGAATCAATTAATTTGGTCGTACAAATTTCGTACACAGTGTAAAATTGAAGACCGTACATATGTTGTTCACCTAGCCACTAAACATCTGTATGATACTATTGCACATGCTGCAATTCCATCTGTACCATACAGTTGTCGTGAAGGAAAATTTTAATTGTCTTTATGAGCTGTCATTATCTGCGTTGTACAACATTAAATATGTCTACCATACAACATTAAATTTTGTCCGTCATACAGTCCTTGTGTTCTATGCACTTTATTGATTAAAACGTTTGGTGTCATCCATACGTTCTGTACGATAAAGCCACCATAAACAAAAAACCCTATCAGATCTATGAGTTGATATGTCATAGCCTATCCAATCCGGAGTTGGTACAACACGTCCCTTGAAAATTAAACGGACATATTTTTTTGGGAAGTCAATTAAGTGAATAAAACATTCAAGGTAAAAGATACAACGGAAAAATCAAATTCTAAAAGTGTTATAAGTGTGGAAAAATCAAAAAAGAAAAAAGTATTAGTATATATATATATATATGAAGCTAAGTCACAAAGCTCGCCGAACCTAAAGCTTGAGGTTCGAAATTCGGCGAACCTCAAAAAAAAAATTGAGGTTCATCCAGGTTCATCGAACCTCAAAGGCGAACCAAATGTTGAACCCTCGCGAGTCGCCACTGTAAACCATGGCCATTGTGAACCCTAAACCCTACATTTGTGAACCAGAACCATCTTGTTTGTGAAATAGAGTGTTAAACCCTTTGCTAAGGCCACCTCCAAGACTGTCGTACGACGTGAATATGTGAATCGTGTTGCCTACATTGATGGTAAACTAATAAACCCTGAATTGTAAACCATTGCAGAGCTGGCCCGCTAGGTCTCCGTTGCCACCTTTGGGACGAGTGAAGTTGTGAACCTCGAGAGCCGCGATCCTGATCCGTGAATCTGTCTCTGCATTTGAAGCTTGAGTCGAACCTTGAGGAGTCAGGACCGATATGTTTATATCTTATTTTAAAGTTTATATATATGTGTGAGTGTGTTTATGTTTATTTCTTACTTTAAATTATATATATATATATATATATATATATATATATATATATATATAGTTGAAAAGTTTATATATGTGTGTGTGTGTGTGTGTGTGTTTGTTGATGTTTATTTCTTACTTTAAAGTTTATATATATATATAGTCGAACCTAAAGTCAAGCCTCATCCAAACCTTATTGGAAAATTCAAAACCGAATTGAATCTAATCCTCACCGAACCTGAACTTGAACCCGAACCATGTGACTTAGTTATGAAGTATACTAATTCTTGAAAGAACAAAGAGAAATTATTATAAAAGAAATTTTATTATTATAGGTCAATGTTGATTTTTCATAAGCTAGGTTAAGCATGAAGTTCATTCCATTTTAGCATTTCACTTAACCATAAACAATAATGTTGCAGCAAACAAGATCACAAGAAGAAACACCATGCACAAGAACACAAGAAGTATCCTAGGAAACCCTTCTCAACAAGGGAAGAAAACCCAACCAAATCCTTTGCTATAATGTTCAAGAGAAAGACTTTCACCACCAAGAAAGACCTAGAACATAAGAGGGTGCTTAAGCCCTAGAAGACTAGCGCCCAAGAGAGGTGTGCACCTTTTACCAAGTAGATGTATTTGCTGTAATTTCCAAACACACAAGAAAGATGTGATTCCACAATGGGGAATCATGCCTTACTTATATTAGACTTTGACAAATCAACAAAGGCATCTATTGGCTCAACAGGGTCGACCTCTCTAAGTCACTTTATAATTTTTTATTATTATTAGTATTATTAGTATTATTATTATAATTATAATTAATATTAGCAATATTAATTATCTTTTGCATTTATTATTAATCACATTAAAGTGGGGCCGACCTGTACCCTTTACATAACAATTAGGGTTACAGACAGGTCTGACTCTTGAACAACATATAGCAAAGGATCTGATACACCCACTAGGGGCACATCCATAGGGATGTCATAGATCTAGCCTACTACATTACACAAAAGAAACAGATCTACACAAGTTCACCTGTGCTCATCCACAAGCACGTCCACTCTACAAATCTTCATTCCCACTACCGGAGAATCATCTGGAGTTTTCTCGTCAACTTTGTTGCTCAGAGGAGGCTAACACATTATCTTCATTTATGTTCACATGACGATGCGCCCAACACTTTTGGGATTTCACACGTTCACCTTGTGCTCAGCCACAGGCACGTCCAACTCATCAGATCGTTTTTCCTGTTGGATAATCATCTGGAGTTCTTCTCACTCTCTTCATGGAGGAGGTCATCTCTACGTTCCTATCTCTATCTCAGGCAGGAACCACGTACCCTTTTTTAGGGGCTTTCTCTCAGGTTTGTAAGCTAAGAGAAAGGTTTCACATAGCTGCAATGATCCACACCTCACAGGTTTGTAAGCTGGAGAATGTCTCACATAGTTGCATTCATCAACACTCCCTCTCAGCTAAGGAGGCATTCTTTATCATGCCAAGTCTCACACAGATGTATTTTGAATTTTGTCTTGGCTGGAGTTATCGGCACTCCCTCTCAACTAAGGAGCCATTCTTCACGAAGTTAATTTGGTGAAGATATCTGCAATTTGCTCATGTGTAGGAAGGTATTGCATGTGTATGATTTTCCTCTGCATCATATCTCTGAAATAAGGCTATTTCATCTCATCATATTTCGATCCATCAGGAAACACTGGGTTTTCAAGGAGCTTTACTTACGACTCTTGGTCATCATCATAGGATCCATCTCATGGTCAAGTAAATCTGTCAGGAGCTTGTGAAGCCACATTGTTTCGCACACTCGATGCTTATATACTCTACCTCTGTGGTACACAAGGCTACAGAGTTTTGTTTCCTGCTGCATCAGGAAACCATGGAAAAATTCACGATAGAACATCAACCGGATGTGCTTTTCCAGTTCATTGTACTTTCTGCTCAATCTGAATCGGCATATCCTGCAACCTCAAGTTTATACTGGAGGCATATCTTAGGCCATTTCCAATTGTGCCTCGTATATATCTCAATACATGTTTTACTATTGTCTAGTGAGTCTGTCTCGGTTGACTCATGAAATGACTAAGCACATTCATTGCATGGCATGAATCAAGTCTGGTGTTGACTAGATACATTAGTGATCCAATCAGTTGTGGATCAGTCTCGTCTGAATCATCATCAATCCATCACGGTGGATTTTGCATTTTGTCATATTGAACTTCTTTAATTTTTATTTTTATTTTTTTTTACTCTATATTTTCCTGGACTCAGGAAAATCTTATCAGTCATCTGTCATACTTCTTGTCCCAAGAAGTAGTGCATCATACACAGATTCTTCATCTCGAATTCAAAAATCAAGGATTACTTGTAACAACAATGCTTTCTAAATAAGTCATCAGGATCAGGCTCTCGTCACCAACACTGTAATGATATAGGTTTGGATCAGCAACACTCTTGTTAAGATCCAAACTTATTAAGAATCTATCTATCTGATATAGTTTCCAACTCATGGATGGAAGTGTATTTGGTTGACTAGATCAAGTGTCTCATCATATAGACAACTCCCTTTGTTTGTGAGAAACCTCTAGCTATAGATCTCGTTTTGTATGTCTTGATACTTTCATCGGCTGCATGCTTTACCACAAACTTCCCTTTCCAGTCCCTGAATAGTATCTTATGTATCATTCTTTTAAGATATACTGGTATTCTTCTGTTATGGCATTTTGCCATACTGGTTCTCTTGTTGCTTCTCTAAGACAAGGAGTCTCAGCATCAATGAAGTAGCTCATCACTGAAGGATAGCTCGAAAATCTCTTTTTCTTTCTCGGAATGTGCCTTGAGAGGCTTGTATGTTTCTCTGCCTCTTGCAGAGTGAGTCTAGGTAGGTATTTTATGCCCTACTGCAATATCTCCGAACATATCAACTAGAAAAACTGGATAACCTGGAGTAATGTCTGTCTCCCTCTGAATTGCTAAAGGGGGAAAAGGTATTGTCTCACTATCAATCTACATCTGAGATTCTCTGGGTCTTTGAAAAACTGTCTTTTCTTCAAGGACAACGTCTCTGCTTGTCTCAATCTGTCTCTGACTAGGTATGTCTTTGAAGATACACTGTATCCTTTCTTCCTAAAGGATTTATCTTGGACTTCTTCTTCTTGGGTACATGAAAATACATTGGGCACCCAAATAAACTGAAGTGTTCAATCACAAGCTTCATTTCGGTGAAGACTTTTGATCTGCACATATACTGCGTCATGCATGCTTCTTCCCATGGAATCCTATAAAGATTTTGATCATGCTTTGTAGCATTAGTTGTCTCAATGATGGTTCTATTCTTCTTCTTTCTCAAATGGTTTTGGCTCCTTCTGAGTCAAGTGACTCCCTCTGAAGGATAAGCATCTTCTTTTCTTGTTAAGCTATCTGGAACAAGAAAAAAAAAGGAACAAACACAAGAATATCTCCTAAAGGAGAATAATGAGTATATCTCTAGAATCCAAAAATTAAAAGGAATATTGTCACAGCTACAACACCTACTTGTAATGTAGAAAACTTTTAGAAATATAGGTTAGAGGAATGACAATTACAAAAATCAAACCTGGAGTCTTTACTTTGAGTGTGTTGTTTCTCTGAATGCACTGAGATCCCCTGGATCCATGACTTCAGCAAAGGTTCCTTCCTCCTACAATTTCACTCATGATAATGATACAAATAATATATACAAGTGCATACCTGGGGATGTTGATATGATTTCTCCAATGGCTCTTGGTTGATCTCTATCCTCTGAGATCTTTATGAAGAAGATTGTTACGGTGTCCCCTTTTGTCATCTTTGTTTATTTTGAAGTTGGCCCTTCAAAGTAAGGGCTTGAGTAGGTAATCGGCTTCCTTGTCCTGACATCATCTTCCTTCCATTCATTGATAATTGTCTCTGGTAAACCATTTTATATTATCCACAATAAGTCTTCCTCTGAAGTTTCAACTTTCAAGAACTTTGAAGTTGCTTGATCCATCAAGCTTGTCTTCAATCATAGTTTTGTTCAGCATAACTTTAGATTCTTCACAACCCTTTGTCAACTAGGATAGAAAACCTAACAGCTAGGCTAGGCTAGCACTTTTAGGTTTTATTGGACTTATGAATGCCAACAATAAGCCTTTGAGAGATAGGAAAACACTGGTGAGCTGAAGAGCTCCTTCAATGAGTTTGCAGAAACCCTAATTCTGAAATTTCTGCAGAAATTAGTGAAACCCTAGAAACCCTAGGGCCAAAAATTCAAAATGCTTGGAATGTCACTCTGAGAGTCTCTGGAGATGCGCTAGAAGAAGTCGTACTCTTCTATGCCAAAAGTATCCCCAACGTCCAAGTATTAAGGGTTGAATCACCACTGAGAAGGAGGTCGTACGGATTTTTCTGGAAACCCTAGGAGGGTCATACGATTCTACAGAAGAGGAGAGATGGTTGATAAAGGTTTGTAGCTTGTGCAATGGGTTCTTCAAGACCTATGCTCTGAAAGCATGTTGATTTTTCATAAGCTAGGTTAAACATGAAGTTCATTCCATTTTAGCATTTCACTTAACCATAAACAATAATGTTGCAGCAACCAAGATCACAAGAAGAAACACCATGCACAAGAACACAAAAAGTATCCTGGGAAACCCTTCTCAACAAGAGAAGAAAACCCAGCCAAATCCTTTACTATAATCTTCAAGAGAAAGACCTTCACCACCAAGAAAGACCTAGCACACAAGAGGGTGCTTAAGCCCTAGAAGACTAGCACCCAAGAGAGGTGTGCACCTTTTACCAAGTAGATGTATTTGCTGTAATTTCCAAACACACAAGAAAGATGTGATTCCACAATGGGGAATCATGCCTTACTTATATTAGACTTTGACCAATCAACAAAGGTGTCTATTGGCTCAACAGGGCCGACCTCTCTAAGTCACTTTATAATTTATTATTATTATTATTATTATTATTAGCAATATTAATTATCTTTTACATTTATTATTAATCACATTAAGGTGGGGCCAACCTGTACCCTTTACATAACAATTAGCGTTACAGGCAGGTCTGACTCTTGAACAACATATAGCAAAGGATCTAATACACCCACTAGGGGCACATCCATAGGGATGTCATAGCTTTGGCTTACTGCATTACACATAAGAACTAGATCTACACACGTTCACCTGTGCTCATCCACAGGCACATCCACTCTACAAATCTTCATTCCCACTACCGAAGAATCATCTAGAGTTTTCTCGTCAACTCTGTTGCTTAGAGGAGGCTAACACATCATCTTCATTTATGTTCACATGACGATGCGCCCAGCACTTTTGGGATTTCACACGTTCACCTTGTGCTCAGCCACAGGTACGTCTAACTTATCAGATCGCTTTTCCTGCTGGATAATCATCTGGAGTTCTTCTCACTCTCTTCATGGAGGAGGTCATCTCTACGTTCCTAGCTCTGTCTCGGGCAGGAACCACGTACCCTTCTTTAGGGGCTTTCTCTCAGGTTTTTAAGTTGAGAGAAAGGCTTCACATAGTTGCAATGATCCACACCTCACAGGTTTGTAAGTTGGAGAATGTCTCACATAGATGCATTCATCAACAGTCAAAGCATAAGATACCTTTTATAAAGTATAAAAAGGGATTATAAAAAAAATCAAATATATATATATATTCTAAAAGGAGTTATAAGATACATTTTATAAAGTATAAAAAGGGATTATAAAAAAAATCAAATATATATATATATATATATATATATATATATATATATATATATATNGGATAAAAAAAATGACAATTCTAAAATGAAGGAAGATTTTCTTATGAAGGTTGTTACATTTCATGTTACGGGTTATTTACATTAAAAGGCAGTATTCAAGGAAGAGAGATTAACATCATTATCGGCATGAACTGTGATGAAAATTACATTAAAATCGATTTGGAAAATCAATTATTAATTTTAGAGCAAAATATAAGTCAAAAGGAAGATATTTTTCATAAGAGACATTATAAAATGAAGGACTTGCAAGTGACAATTGATGATTATGAATATATATCTCAATTCAATGTTACAACTATGTATAAAGAAGAAATTGACATCATTCTCAGGTTACCCTGGTTTAAAAAACTAGGTACCTTCATCTTAAACATGGAGAAGAAGTTTGTGACATTTCCCTATAAAAACAAGATGATGACATTTCAAGAAATTACTATGAAGTCAGAGTCAATAGTACCTTCATCAAAAGACCTGAAAGACATCTCAAAGGTGATCGTTCGAGAAAATCGATGGTCAATATCAAAGATACAAAAAGAATATGACGGAGTTATTGCAGATAAAAACGAAGAAATTTTGTGTTTAAAAGATCACAGTAGAAAAATACTTACTCAAATTAAGAAGTCAAAGGATACAAAACAAAGCATTCAAAAGTTGGAACAAGAGAATCAAGATCTTGGAAACAAATTTTCAGAAAAAGAGGAAGAAGGTTCATGCTTAATGATCTTTAATCAAAGATTGTTAGAACAAATCAAAAGACTAAAAGAAAAGGCAAAGAATCGAGACACAAAAAAAGTTGAACAACCAAAAAAATGAAGAGCTTGCACGCTTATGTGAAAACCAAATCTGGCTCACCAACTAAATATCGAAAATATTTGGAATACAATGTAGAAATCCATGTGGATAACAATATATAATAAATGTATGAGTAATGATAGAATAGATGAGTTTACAACTAAGAATGAGGATTTTATATATACCCACACAGGGGTTCCCTTTCATAAGAGACATGACCTTTCATCAGGAAGGTGTCTCTTCATTACATATTTAGTTATTGAATATTAATTATTATTATTTTATATATATATTGTGTTCATAACATTGTATTCCCCTTTAAAAATGCTTTGTCTTCAAAGCATATTGATGGAAAAGCCTTATGTCTTTGCTCTGGGTAGTAATGTCTTTGCTTGGTTCTTGGTTCTTTATGTTGTTATGGTTGATGATACGAGACGGTATGAACTTCTAAGTGTTGAGAAGAATTGTTGAAATGTAAAAGAATCTGACCATCCTAAATTGATCCTTTGTGGAATGTTGTGCTTATATGATTCCCAGAATAATTTGTTCTCGGTTGTACTGGCTTCAACATTCTTCGGACGATAGGTCAATTGTTTCTGATATGAGCGGGTTTGATATTTTAATTGGTTAAGGTGCCTGCTCTAGTGATTGGGATGTCAATAAGGAGTTTTTGTAGCCTGCCTTTCCCTTATCGTACTTGTAGCATTTCCTTGATTTACTTTCAAAGTTTTATTTTCTTCATGCACTAATGTTGTTTTGTTAATTAATGAACTTATATTAGTAAATATACTTGGAGTTTTCATCGTTTGTACTCTAACATCCCTATATGTCTTTTCTTCAACTGGATTGGCATCGTCATGAGTTGTGATGTGGATTGGATCTGTATTCATTCCTTGTTCCACAACTTGGGTTTTTACATCTAAAGACTTCGATGCTTCTTCGATAAGTTGTTCTACTTTGCTTTCCAGAGATTTCTTATCATTTTTAAGCTTCTTGATTTGAGTAAATAGGTTTTGATTATGATTCTTTACGCGTGCAAGCTCTTCATTTTTTTACTGTTCAACTTTTTTCATGTCTCGATTCTCTGCCTTCTCTTTTAGTCCTTTGATTTGTTCTAACAATCATTGATTAAGGATCGTTAAGCATGAACCTTCTTCCTCTTTTTCTGATAACTTCTTTCCTAGATCTTGATTCTCTTGTTCCAACTTCTAAATGCATTGTTTTGTATCCTTTGACTTATTAATCTAATAGTTTTTTACTGTGATATTTTGAGCGAGAAATTTCTTCGTTTTTATCTGCAATAACTCTGTCATATTCTTTTTGTATCTTTGATTTCCTCTAAAGGTGAAATCAATTGTCACTTGCAAGTCCTTAATTTCATAATGTCTCTTGTGAAAAATATCTTCCTTTTCACTTATATTTTGCTCTAAAATTAATAATTGATTTGCCAAATTGATATTAATGTAATTTTCATCACAGTTCGGGTTAACCTATCTTCCTTGAATACTCCCATTTAATGTAAATAACATGTAACATGAAATGTAACAACCTTCATAAGAAAATCTTCATTTCATCATTTTTTTTAAATAACTTTTCAATCCTCAAGCAATTAAATACTTCAAAATTTTTAAATATATTTTTAGTTCCTTGTAACTTTGTACTGTACTTTAATATTGGCTTCACAAATTTTGAAATACTCCTCTTTACTTAGAAATTGGCCCTTTTATACTCCTTTAATAAAAATTCCTCATATATATATATATA
>ML805295.1:196831-212891 GCA_009831015.1 Picea engelmannii
GCCATCAAGGAACTTCTGGACATGGGGCACATCAGGCCCAACAATAGCCCTTTTGCTTCTTCAGTAGTGCTGGTGAAGAAGAAAGATGGCACTATGAGGATGTGCATTGACTTCAGGGCTTTGAACAAAAAGACCATAAAAAATAGGTACCCAATACCCAAGATTGATGAACTGCATGGGGCCATCTGCTTCACTAAGATTGATCTTAGCTTTGGTTATCATCAGATCAAGATGAGGGAGGAAGACATCTTAAAAACAACTTTTAGATGTCACTACGACCATTATGAGTTTTTGGTGATTCCCTTTGGCTTAACCAACACCCCTGCTACATTCCAATCATGTATGAACCATGTGCTCAACAAGAAACTGAGGAAGTACCTGTTGGTATTTTTTGATGACTTGCTTATCTACAACAAGACGTGGGAGGAGCATCTCAGGCATGTGGATCAAATTTTGTCAATCATGGAGGAACAATCAATGTATGCTAAGGAGTCCAAATGTGAGTTTGGAATGGCAGAGGTCCTCTATTTAGGACACATCATCGAGGCAAAGGGGGTACAGGTACATCAGGAGAAAATACAAGCCATCATGGAATGGCCTACTCCTAAGACACTCACCGAATTGAGAGGATTTCTGGGTATGTGCACGTATTACAGGAAATTTGTCAAAGGATTTTCTCAGTTGTGTGCACCTTTGACCGATTTGACTAAGAAGGGAGCCTTCAAGTGGGACGAGGAGGCTCAAATAATGATGGATAAGATGAAGGAAGTGATGAATACGTGCCCAGTCTTAGCTCTTCCAGATTTCAGTCTTCCTTTTACCTTGGAGTGTGATGCCTCCGGGGAAGGAATAGGGGCCGTACTGATGCATAAGAGGCACCCTCTTGCCTATGAGAGTCGGAAGCTCAGGGGTCCCAAGATACTCTACAAAATTTATGACAAATAAATGCTGGCTATCATGCATGCACTAGCCAAATTCGGGTAATACTTGGTTGGTGCCAGGTTTGTGGTCAAGTCAGATCATAACAGTCTCAAATATCTATTGGAGCAGAAGGATTTGAATGAGAGGCAGCAGAAATGGGTAAGAAGAATATAGGCCCATGACTTTGACATTGAATTTGTCAAAGGGAAGAACAATGTGGTGGCTGATGCATTATCCAGGAGGCCATCTATCTTTGCCATGACCGGGGTATCAGTTGACTGGAAAGACCATCTGGTGATGGAGTATGCAAAGGATCAGTTTGCATGCCAGCTATTGGATGGGAAGGTACAAGATGATAACTTCAAGATTATGAATGACCTCATCTATTATAAGGACCAAATATTTTTGGTTCCTGAATCAGCCTTCAAGGCTAAGATACTGCAGGCATACCATAACTCACCAATGGCAGGACATCAGGGGATCAACAAGACATATAGGCAAGTGAGGGAACGGTTCTCATGGAAGGGCCTCAAGGAGGACGTGATTAAGCATGTCAAGGAGTGTACTACATGTCAGGAGAACAAAGATGAGCACACGCATCCAACAGGACTACTACAACCCTTACCCATTCCAGAGCACAATTGGGAGAGCATTTCCATGGACTTCATCACCGGGTTGCAAAAGACACAAGGGAAGGACTGCATTTTTGTAGTAGTCGACAGGCTGAACAAGTTCGCACACTTCTTCGCCATAGCCATTGACTTCGGTGCCGCACAGGTAGCCAAACTGTTCTTTAGGGAGATCTCCAGGTTGCACGACCTCCCCAAGACCATTGTCAGCGACAGGGATAGTAGGTTCATGAGTACATTCTGGCAGGAATTATTCAGGTTGGTTGGTACGACTTTGACCCCTAGCACCAGTTATCACCCTCATACGGACGAACATACAGAGATAGTAAACAAGTGGGTGGAAGGTTACCTCAGAAATTATGTGGCAGGACAACAGAAAGCGTGGGCCATATGGTTGCATTTAGGAGAGTATTGCTACAACACTACCCAACACATGTCCATAGGCATGTCACCATTCAGGGCTTTGTATGGTTACGACCCTTTAACTTTTGGGGAGATTGCTTTCAGTGACAACAAAACACTTATGGTACAGGATTGGATAAAGCAGAGCTAGGACATTCTCAGGGAGCTAAAGGATCATCTACAAAAAGCACAGAAGCAACAAAAAATCCAAGCAGACAAACACAAGGTTGATCGTACTTTCAAGGTTGGTGACCTGGTCTACCTACGACTCCAACCATATAGACAGGCGTCCATCAAAAGGAGAGGAGCAGCCAAATTACAACCATGTTTCTTTGGGCCCTACAGAGTCAGCAGGAAGATAGGGGCCGTAGCTTACGAGCTGGAGCTTCCTCAGGGTAGCAAAATACACAACGTCTTCCATGTCTCCTGCCTTAAGAAAGCCCTCGGCCAACACATCAAACCCATTGAGGTATTACCCCCCACTGATGAGGAGGGACAACTTGTTTTGATTCCGGAGGAGGTATTAGAAGTCTGAGAGAAGAGGCTCAGAAACCAAAGCATCAAGGAGTACCTGATCAAATGGAAGGATTTACCCATTGAGGATGCCACCTGGGAAAAGGAACACATGGTAAGAGAATCAGGTTTGGAATTGCTTGAGGACAAGCAATTTCAAGTAGGGGAGACTGTAATGTCCCCCACCTCTTGAGAGAGAGGTGATGAGGAGACTCAGTGGCCTGGGCACCCCCACTAGGTCATAGTCTCGCACTGAGGGGGAAGGTCAACTAGACTAAAGTTATATTTTTAAGTTGACTTGAGAAAGAAAAAGAATAAAAGGAGTAAAAGATAACTCAACAGAAGAATATAAGTTAACCCTGGGATTTAACCTAACTCAACAGAGAATTAGAAGGAAAAAGTATACGTACGAGGCCGGGGCGCACCTATTATTCATTCTGGATTTGGTATATTGTTTGCTATTGCTCTTGAGCATTCAGTTTGGGGGTTTTGTTGTACAAACCCTTGTGAGCAACTCAGTGGTGAAATACCCACTCACCTTGTTCCACAGCTTAGTCTCGGGGATGAAAGATTCCTCCACACCATTCTACTCTCAACATATTTCCATCCAACACTTCAGAAGGTAGCAGGGCCATACTGTTCTTGTGTTTCTAGCAAGGGCGCACCATCTTCTAGAGGAGGGTTCAATCTAGCTTATCAGGAGAGCCTGTGGCCATTCCGACACTTGGGTTTTATTTGCCGGGGCACTACCATCATTTTAAGGGATTTTCTGGAGAGTTATCACCATCAGATATTTAGCTTCAGAGTGGGACATCTTGGAGGCTAAGGGGACGTCCTATGATTTAGTAAATCTCAGATCTAGAAGGCTACACTTGGAATTTGAGTCTGAAACTTCTCCTACAGGGTTCTCATAGCCTGATCTACATTCTCGGGGAGTTTCAGGGCATTTGGAGGATTTTCTCATCAGGGCCGAACCACCTAGGGTTTCAAACATCAAGGAGGGCGCAACTTCAGTAGGAGATTCTGAGTTTGGAGGGGTTTGCCTTGGGCGTTCAACTTGATATTTTAGGAGTGTGATCCTACCACCCTGATCTATCATCTTGCCGAGTTTGGAATCATTTGGAGTCTTCCTTCAGTGGGATTGATTTATTGAGGGTTTCAGTCTTCTAGTGGAGCGTGGCATTCTTCATCTGAAGAGTTGGCAGCCAGATCTACTTGTATTGATCTTCATTTCCTATTCAGCCTTTGGAGGCTTATTTTGTATCGGCAGAGCATTTTGTAGCAACTCATATCTATTGTCTTCCTGCCCATCTGAGGATTGTTCCAGATCGACTATCTATTGTATTGGTTTCATATTGCTCATAATAAAAGGTCAGATCTTTGCTTGTGCTTCTATATCTTGAATGTATTGTGATCTTCATGTGATGAATGAATCTTGTATGAACACACTTAATAATTGGATAACTCAATAAACACATGCACATCAACATATCAGTGGTAGTTAGTGGTTCCAAGAAAAAAAATTGGCTTGGGATCATTACATTCTCTCTAGGTGAGAGAATTGTTGGGAATTGATTTCTTGAAGGTGCCAAACTGCAGCTACATGACTCTGAGACTTCATGTATGGCCTATTGTTGAAGCCTCGAAAAGGAAGTGGGGTAGCTGAAGGACTGTTGAGAAGAGAAGGGGCACACTTCCTGGGGTGGGACAAGCATGTGGGGAATGAGGGATTGTAGGCTGTTAGTTCGAGTTGGCACCTGTGATGAAGTTTTTTCTGTTGTCTAAGATACATCAACCTGGTTAGGAATTCCTTTACCCGGGTGGAGTTTAGTCCCAGCTCAGGGGTGACCCACTGCTGAGAGTTTTGAGTAGTGTGGTCTAAGTTTGGGAGGAACATGGAAGGTCTGCACCTAGTTGATGATATTTTTACCAAGATAAGTGTCAATTGTGTGTTAAATTACATGTTGCATTATTATGTATGCGTTTATTTTTATGGGTTTTTCCTATGTGTGTTGCATGTGTGTTTCTATTATTATTCTGTATGAATCTGTGTATTTGCAGAGTATTTGTATGTTCTAATTTTGTATACAGTTCAAAAGTTTTACCTGGTATAGCCCAACAGTTGGAGGCTAGGGATGCTACAATATGCTATCAGAACTCTAGTTTTCAACATTGTGCCTGGATGGGTCGAGCAAGTTGAAATTGAAGCAAAATTTCACAGAGAATTGAATTTGAAGTTACAGGGTGCCAGGAGGGAACTGAGAGAACACTTTGACTGTGTTTGAAATCTTAGGAGGTGTAGTGGTTTGAGAAAACAAGCAGAGGCCAAGGAGTCGACCTCACAGAGGAGAGAAATCCTTCGTTGGAGGGAAGCGAAAGAGATAAGATCTTAGCTGTTGGATCTAAGTGCGGGAGAATGAGGGTCATCGATCAAGGTTCTCGGGTCGTAAGTCTTGGCCAAAGAGGAGTGGATCTCAGCCATAGATCCCATCATGGAATCTGAGCTGTAGATCTCACGGTTCGACGATTCGACACTCTGAGATATTTTAGTCCTTGTGTTGCTAGGAGAAGAAATCCTTGAAGACTAGAGTCCCGAAACAAATCTAAGTTGTATATCTCAGAGTGAAGTGGGGGTCATTGATTGGTAGCCCTTTGATGTTTGGCTATCTGAGATATTTCAGAGGTAGTCGTTGGAAACTGGTCGAAGCCCCGAAGCTCCGAAGTACCGGAGTTAATCCCCATTGTTGATCAACCGAGAAGTCTCAACTGTTGATCCTTTCCCTTCGCAATTTCAACATTCAACTATTCGGGGGTGTGGTGGTGATTTGGAGCAAGGAACCCTGAAGCCCGAAGTTTTGGAGTGGATCCAAGTCGTTGGTTGTGGGAGGAGTGTGAGCCATCAATTTCAGTTTGGCGTTCGACCATTCAAGAGGCAATGTTTGTTGGAGTTAGGAAACTCACGAATCCCAGAGTTCCGTAGTTCCTCTCAGCCGTAGATCTTGGTAAGAAGCGTGGACCGTCGATCCCTGAACTCTCTGGGAGTTCACCAGTTCAACGTTTGGGAAATTTGGAGTGTGTTGCAGGTAAATATTTTGAAGCCCAAAGTTTTGGAGCATCGGAGTAATGAAGCTCTGAATAGCGTCCATCCGAGAGTTTTCCAGTTTGGCGTTCGATAAATTTGGAGTGTGTTGCGAGTAAACCTTCTGAAACCAAAGTTCTAGAGCGTCGGAGTAATGAAGCTCCAGATAGCGTCCATTCGAGAGTTCGCCAGTTTGTCATTCAGGAAATTTGGAATGTGTTGCGGGTAAATCTTCTGAAGCCTGAATTTCCAGAGCACTGGAGTAACGAAGCTCCGGATAACATCCATCCGAGATCTCTGCAGTTTGGCGTTCGAGAAATTTGGAGTGTGTTGCAGGTAAACCTTCTTAAACCCGAAGTTCCGGAGCATCGAAGTAACGAAGCTCCAGATAGAATCCATTCGAGAGTTCACCAATTTGGTAGTCCTGGAGATTTGTGGGTTGGAGTCTTGGAAACTCCCGAAGCCGGGAGTCCCAGAGTTTCGGATTTGATCTCAATCGTTGATCAAGGAGAAAAGTGTTGACTATTGATCCCTGAACTCTTCGAGAGTTCGACAGTTTGGGATATTAGCGTGTTGGAGTCATGGAAACTCCCGAAGCCCAAAGTCACAAAGTGAATCTCCACCATAGATCATGGAGAAGGGAAGAGAATCCCCGCCAACTGTCAGATCTGGCCGTAAGATTTTGGAGAAAGGAAAGCTATGGAGAAGACCTACACCCGCCGGTCAAAGTCACTTTATGAACGAATTCGGTTGATAACCACTCTGGGAGATTGGAGTGTGAAAAAAGTGATTGTTCACGGAGCACTGAAATCTCAGAGCTCCGGATAATGCCTTTTAGTTGAGCGCTTGGTTCTAGCTCGCGGCCACTTGAGATTTTTGTCGAAGAAAAGGGGCTAGCGCTTGTGGTTTTGATTCTAGGTGAAAGGGGATTAAAGTAAAGCACCCATGGGTTTTGTTAGAGTTGTATAAAGAAATAAAAAGGGCCTATGTACATTATGAGAGGATCCAACATGGGTCCAAGAGCTAATTCGGCTCCAGAAGAAGAACACATGTACAAGGATTTCTCTCACAAAAATGACAATTTTCAAATAACGATAACTTTCTACTCAAGACTCGAAATTGAGCATGGAAGTAGGCATTGGAAAGGTCTTGGATAGTACAATATAAATATTCACCTAGAAAACTTATCCGAGCTGTTAATTTTTTAGGAAATGAAAAGAATGAATTATGATGTATTATTGAACCAAAATTGTACACAATTTCATGAAATTGTTAAATCAATTAGCCTAACAAGTTTTGTTGGATGCACATTTTACAGAGTTAACAAAAATTAGGTTAGAACATGATCATCACAGAGTTCATAAGCATGTAATATACACAAGGGGATTACATCCAGGAAGATGAGATCAGAGGGATGTATGCCGATATGGGTAATGCAGGTACAAACTCAAATGGACATGGAGAAGGAAAGGAAGAAAACATGAACTTGGTAGAGACCATTAAATTTTTTCAAAAGGATGTCTAAAGTTATAAATATGATAATGAAAGTCTTATGAAATCCAAGGAGCAACAGGAGGGCTTCAACACAAAGTTAATGCATAGCTTGGACGGAATAGAAAACAAGATGGATAAGGAGAATGACTCAAGCAAATCAGGAAGTCACAGGTCTCATGATGAGAGGAGAAGAACAAGAAGTGTTGGAAGACATCACCATCATTCCCAAAGGAATTCCACTAATAGAGCGCACAGTAGTTCAAGTCCATCCCCTGTAGGAGGCATAAGAGAAGGTCTTGGGTGAATGAGCTACACAGAGAAATGAACAAAATCAAGCCTCATACATTTGATGGTGAGCACAAGAAGGATGAAGATGCAAAGACATCACTTTTAGGAATGAGGAAGTATTTTTAATTGCATAATTACTCCTCACACACAGAAGGAAGAATTTTCATCTATCAACTCAAGGGAAAAACATCCATGTGGTGGGACCAATTTGTGTAGGTGCAACACATTGATGAGAAAAATGTTACTTGGAGGGAATTCAAGAAGTATTTTCAAAAGAAATACTTGACTAAGAGATACTATGACAAGAAAATGAAAGAGTTCTTTGAACTCAAGATCGGGAGTATGACCATAAATGAATATGAAAGAAGGTTTTCAGAACTGCTAAAATATGTTTCTTTCATCAAGGAAGAACCAATTAAGATTCATAGGTATTTGAGTGGGGTGCCATCATTTATCAGTGACAATATACAATATGATGATCCAAAAACATCGGAGGAGACCATAAGGCGAGCTAACTACCTTTATGATCAACATAAAGGAAGGCCAAATTTCCAAAAATCTTGGGAAGATAAGAAGAAAAACAAGATGGAACAAAGGAAAAAGGGGACTAAGCCACCATTCTTTAGAAATAATCCTCAGGGACAACCAACTTCTAGAGAACCCATAATGACAGAGATAGTGGGGAAAAGACCAAGGCAACCACATATTCAATGTTGGGGTTGTGGGGGAGATCAAATGTATAGAGATTATCCTCACAGAGGTGAAAAAGTGAGGATTTTTCACAACGTGCAACAAGATGATACAGTGGAGAACATGGGCATAAATGTACCTAGGATCTATGCAGCCCTGGACAAAAAGCAAGTTGAGTTTCAGTCACATATGATTGAAGTGGAAGGTAAGATCAACAACCAAACCATTGCTATTTTAATTGATTCAGGATCTAGTTAGAGTTATATAGATCCTAAGATGGTGGAAAGATTTCATTTGCCAAGAAGCAAGTTTGGAAAATATTGGTTGGTGCAAATGGCTACTGGAGCTAAAAAAAAAATTAATGAGATGGTTAAGGCATGTCCAATGGACATGAATGGATTGAGCACCAGGTCATATTTGAACATCATACATTTAGGTTCCTATGACTGTCTAATTGGTATGGATTGGTTGGACCAACACGATGCTATCCTAGACTATTATAATAAGATATTTACTTTCTTGGATGAGGAAGGGAACCTAAGCACAGTACAGGGAATTCCAAGGGCAGTAACCATCAGAGAAATTTCAGCATTGCAGCTGAAGAAAAGTTACAGAAAAGGATGTCAAATATTTGCAGCACATATGGAAGAGAAACCTAAAGATAAGGTGTCAAATATTGAATATCATGCAGTCCTAAAAGAGTTTGAAGATGTATTTAAAGAAATACTAGGATTACCCCCTAAAAGAGACATTGATTTCTCCATCAATATGATGTCTGGAGCAACCCAGTATCCAAGACCCCTTACAGGATGAGTACACCATAATTGAAGGAATTGAAAATGCAACTTGAATAGCTTCTGAGGAAGGGGTATATACGCCCAAGTGTGTCACCTTGGGGTGCCCCGGTATTATTTGTGAAGAAGAAGGATGGAACATTGAGACTTTGTATTGACTTCAGGAAGTTGAACAAGGTAACTGTGAAGAATAACTTGTTGATTAAGGTTGGTTGTCATTGATGTCAACCCTTGAATAAAGCCCCGTAGCACAAAGGTTTGGGTAATGGACCCAAGATTGTTTGATGTAAAGATGACTCATTATTATCTTGTCATGGTTGATAAGCAGTAAAGATGGATGAACTCCAAAGTTGGAGAAGTTTGGGTAATGGACCCAAGTTTGTTTGATGGATAACAATATGAGTTATGATATATTTTCAGATAATACTATTCTATATGGATAGTAAATGTCATTCCATTTCTGGTGGCATGTGGAACGTCACATAACTCCTCACGGTTTGAGATTTATGGCCTTACGAAGTTGGAAGACCCTCATATGTCATCTAGAAGCCCCAAAAGGTCAAAGTAGTCAAAGTGGTTTAAGAGATTTTAAAAGGTAAATAATAAAGTGAAGTAATGAGTGTATTATAATTCAAAGTGAATACAAAATAAATTATCTCAATAATAAATTTAACGGAGAAATTAAAAGTGGGTTAACCCTAAAATAAGGAAAGTGGGGCCAAGTGACCTAGAAGATGCTTTTAAGGAAGCTACTTGGAGAGTATAAATAAGAGGCAAGTCTCTCTCATTTTAATTACACTTGAGAATATTGAATATCTATAGGTGTCTAAGGTAACCAAGGATATCTAAGCCAAAATTCTGAGTGAAGGTGAAGAAAAGAAGGCCGAAATGCAAGGAAGGATAAATTCTTTTGATGGTGCTTTCTAAGGTATGTTATTTACAGGTCATCTCACCATTTTCACTATAAATTTTTTTCTATAATGATTAAGACAGTGAAATTTCTATTCCATTGAGAAAACATATCCAAGTATCTGTGGTAAAAAATTCAGCTTGTGGGTCATTGTATTTTTGGAGTTACACTCTGTGGAAAATAAGGTTTGTGGCTAGTCCTGAAACTAATCAAAAATAGGTGTTTCGGGTAAAAACGCCATAACTTCTTCATAACAGATCCCAATTTAGTGAAACCAAATGTGTTGGTTAGGGAAAATTCTGTAGTATGCTTTGTAACAGTTTCAGATCAATTCAACAAATAATTCGTGCGGGGCACACTCTACAAGGCCGCTCTCTAGAATAAGCCAAAATTCAGCAAGGTATGCCATTTCAGACTAAAATATTAATAATACTATCAATGTAATAGTTACTTGCCGAGCATCATAGTGGTGGCCTGTGGGTTGGTTCCAGGTCCATCTTTAAATTTTGAGCCATCCACAATCCTGAGACTATCAACTCTGTTCACCTCATACCTCTGGTTAACCACATACCCAACATGACATCCTCCATGGAAATGCCACATTGTATTCACAGTATCACGACAGAATTGAGCCATAGTTGCATCGTCCCGCGTGTTCTTTGGCAATTCTTTCCCAATGAAGTGAAATCCATTAGTCGTCGTGCCAGTAGAGGACTTATTATCTACTGAATATGTAAATACCTTCAAAGATCGTGTGTTCAGAAGTTTAGAGATCATCCTCTCGCCTTGTATGCAGTTTTGCAGGTCCATAGAGTTGGAATAATAGTTGTATCGATCAAATGGATTTTCTCGAGGATCCCTGCTACATAGTCGAAGCTCTCCTCTCGACAATGGAAACAAAAACTTCTCAAATATGTTTTCAATGTATACGTACTTGGAGGATGAGGATGCGCTCCCATTTACACTAGCTGACGCTGGCAAGACGAAACAACTGGACTCGATGTATATTTGAGATCCTTTAGGGATACCCACTACTTGTATGCTGGAGAATTCCATGGGTGTGGGGGATTGCAAGGTTACAGTTGCACGGGGATTGTCTTGAATCCCTTGGCCTACTAAAGGCAAATGTAGGACTAGAGGAATATTGAATTCTTTGAGATGTTGAGATGGGCCGATTCCGCTCAACAAGAGCAGTTGGGGGCTACCTATGGATCCTACAGAGACGATTACCTCACTAGAAGGTGATGATTCTTTGAGAAAAGATTGATAAGACCAACCACGGGCGTCCATGAATTCTACTCCGCCTGCCCTCGGCTTCCCAGAGGAGCCCCCCTTCTTTCTTGCAAGTTCCCATACTCAACAAAGAATGGGGTATACCTATAATTGGAGTGGCAACCAATTATGAATAATTAGTTGATGAACATCTATATTCATAGTCTAGAACATAAATCAAAAGCTAAAGCAAGCAAGCAGCTGGAACCACAAGGGGTGTTGTAGGCTTTCAAACTAATGGATCAACTCGATAAAAGATAGCAAAGGTAGTCGATTCGAGAGGAGGGAAAGTTCGCGTCTTTGCATGTTGCAAATGCCTGAAGGGTTGTCACCTTTGCTTGCATGTTGCAGATACCTTAAGCGCTGCCACCTTACCTTCCTTTGTCAGTGTCTGCCGCCTTGCAATAGGTCTGCAAGATTTTCCTTCATCTAAGAGCACCTTTGCCAGAGGTCTCTGCAAGATTAAATTAAATGTTAGTGAATGAGAGTTCATTTTCGAATGCTAGTGCCGTCTTCACGACAATAAGACATCTATATTTCTATCCAATAAAAAATAAAAAAATATTTTTATAAATAATTTAAAATAAGATGTTTTGTTAAAACTTTGGTTAAGCTCCTAAGTAAAAAAAAAACTAATACAAAATCAACGCATATCAAATGCTATATACATACACCATTAGTGATAGTCCATTCCATTGTTCTTAATAAGATTTCGTTGTATGTAGTCCATGAGGAGCTCATGAACTCAAATAGGTTGGCTAATAAAACTAAGCTAGGCAAGGAAAAAATATTTTCCCAGTCCTCTTTAAAATTGTCTTGAAATTATTATATTTTCTTTGAATAAATTATTTATTTTTAACTATTATTTTGTTAATTTGATTTTGTCAGATTGTTACACGTTTATCATAAAAGGACAATTTAATAAAAATCCAAGTTTAATCATTGCTTAAAAGGTGGTCAAAATAGACAAAATAGCACATTCACGATGGCTTTGAAATTCATACATTTCACTCGACCTTCATGTCAGGCCTCGGTTCAAAGGCAAGGAGAGGAGTATGCTCTGAAACTCCAGCAAAGGGACAGTTTGGAAGCCATGTCCACGAATTTTGGGTCAAACTGTACACTGCAAACTCCTTGTCTCTGCGCCTTTTGAAGTAGAGGCAGTCTTCCACTCCGGCGCACTCAAACCATGAAAATAGAGGCGGGTGAATCATACAGTTCAAAATGGGATCAGGCATCCTGGCAATCTCGTTCCACTGTGTGACCCTGTTGTCCCTATTAAATTCCCACACAATCACCTCCTGAACTCGTGTTTCCAATTTCACCAGCTTCGCCACCAACAGAATCCGCGATCTGCAGTTAAGCAACAGAGTGAAGTCAAAAGTGAGGAGATTGTTTATATGCTCCGGCAATTCCACAAAGAGGGACGTCCCCTCTCGCATGTTGAAACCCAGAATGCCGTACACATGATTATATTCAGAAGTTAAAACCATCAAACAATAGAAGAAGCCTCCGGAAAAAACCATTCTCTTATACGGATTCCAATCTGACGATAACCTCAAATCCACCGGCACGCGTCCGGCTATCCTCCATGCCTTTTCAGTAGAATCGTAGATTGCCACTGTCATCGGTCCAGGCTGCGTAACTGGTTGGTGCAACAATACCACTTTGTATCCATCTCCTTCCTGCACGATGCCCCCTATACAATAATATTTTTCCAATGCCATGGGTGGAAGCGTCAAGAACTTACCTGTGACAGGATTGCAGACATAGATGGAGAAGTTGAAATTGCCTCGAAACAAGAACAGGCCTGCGGCTGATCCCAAGTAATGAAAGGGAGCAGAAACCATACCTGCATCTTGTTTTACCTCTATAAAGGGAAGGGATAGACGGGCTGTTTTCCAACTTCCTGAGAAGGAGGAGTATGCCCAGCAATACCGATTGTTCTCCGCATCACCTATAACCAGCCATGGATTTTTGTTCCATCGTTTCGAAAGAGTGCCTAATTTCCAGATATAATCCACTGGCAGCCATTCCAACATCTCTTCAATCAAATCATCTGGCAATTCAGAAAAAAGTGAGAATGCCTCCACAACATTAACATCGCCCATTTTCAAAACAAAAATCACACCGCCGATTTTCAGAAGTGAAGATGTATATGATCATCGTGCGAGAAATTTATATTTAAAAACAGTTAGAATGCCATTAGCTACGTCTACAGTTTCACGCTGAAATCGCGTCTCTACAAAAATTCGCGGCTCCACAAGACGTTTCATTCTCATGATTCTATGTATAAATTTTGATAAACTTATTACAAAGTAAAATGTAAACACAATACATTTTAAATTAGGTTTTGGTACTATTGTAGAGTGATATCTTTGTTGGAAGCTTGTTATTCTTAAGATCTTTTGTGGATTTTGGTATGATGTTAGTTTTTGCAACTCACCTTCTTCTATTTTTGAGTTGTCTATCATTCCTGCATCCAACATCCAAGATAATTTATGTGAGATTCAATGATCTCTCGAACTTTTCTTCTTTCTCTATTGTTGTGACCCAACTCCCATGCAAAAATCCTTGTCTTCTTTCTCTATTGTTGTGACCCAACTCCCATGCAAAAATCCTAAGAAGGGGCTATGTTCCTCCATTTTCCCAGCAAGCTATTTTGTCGGATTAGGAGTCATTGCTTCTCTTGCACTTTGGAAAAGTTTCTTAAGGATACTACATATCACTCTACTTCTCCCCTTTACATTGCAAACTTATTACTTTTTGAGGGGGGGTATGTATCGAATCTGCGTCCATCTCTAGAGTATTCTACCCAATTTACCTGATGGCTATTTCTACTTTTTTATTTCATCTTGGTCAATCAATGGTACTTTAATGGATGTGGCTATGGTATCAAACACTATTGTAGTATGTTCGTAGTCAACACTGAATCCAAGAGTCCTACCTCTCGGAGTTCCTTATAAGATGGTGCTCCCCCAAAGCCCCGACCCACCATGTGGATTTATTCTTATTTCTTTTGGAGAGCTATTTTTTTTTAATTCTTGACACAATTATTTGCAATGTGCAAACTTATTTTGAAACAAACCCTATGTTGCAACGAAATCTATTCATAGCCGAGAAGTTGTTTCTAGATGTAGTCCTTTTCTATTAGCTTGATATCTACTTGGAAGCCTTTGTTGAAATACATGTCTAGACAGATATGGGAATATATTGTTATGTGCCTCTGCATTTCCACAGTCTTGAAGTGGAATTTTCCTAGGGTATATTTGATCTCCTCCAAGGATTCAAAGCCCTAAAATTGCAAGGGAAGGTTGGGCATCTTTACCTAGAATGGAGTGTTGGATAGAAAGTCCATGGATGGATTGAAAATTGTGGTTCATGGATTCATGTATAATCTTGATTTGCCCCAAAAATATGAACCTAAGTTGACGATAAGGTCATTGTCTTCTTCTAGGGAAAATTCTACTATGAAGAACCCTTTCACACAAGGGTAAATACAAGTTTCTTCTTTTATTATATTTTTCAAATAACTATGATCCCCTTATGCAAATTTGAGAGTGTTGTCTAGAGGGAATTGAATCTAAAGATAAGGCCAATTTTCTTAAAGGACTTTGATTATTCCATTCTGTTGGCTACCACTAGAATGGATGGGGTTAGAGCTTCATTAACCATTCTTACTTGTAGGGTGATCCAGGATCTTTTCATCGAGTGACTTATAAAGAATTGCATTAAATGAACATAAATTAAAGTGCACCATTAAAGAAGGAAAAGCTCAATAATGAAGAGACATAAGCATTAAATATGAACACAAAACCTTGATAATGGAGTTCGCCCCTGGTGGATTACGTCTTTGGGTCCTGCTCTCAAATGAGTAGGCTCTTTCATTAACTGAACAAAAGAATTTGATGAAATACATAAGTATACGTCATTTTGAAATCAAGCTACATAAATAATGATCAGATCAGAAAACAGACAACACCATTGAATTCATGGCATCAAATTACCCAAAAATGATTGTCTCCACACATTAATCCGACTCTGGCACTCCCAGGCCCAAGAAGAAATTTGTCTCGATTTTTGTGCCCCTATGCAACCTGCAATTAATGACTATGCTACATTGAAATGCATGCCCACGGTTGTACCACACGCGGGCCTCCTCCCCAGGGATTGGAGAACTCAACACTTAATTAAATTCTGTGTGCGGTAATAACAATATAGGCCATTGGCTTGTTGGTTTGGGTGTGAATGTAAAGGCGCAGTATGGGGAGGAGGTCTTGGGGTTAAACCCATGGGCCTCCACCTTTTGGTTTGATTTGTTGTAATATATATAAATATAACCAAAATTTGCTCCACCAACTTTGGTGGTGGTGTTGTCTAGGATCCCAACGATTAAAAGCGATCAGATTTAGCGTGGTCCACCAAATTTGGCGGACCCACCAATCTTTAATTTTTTTCAAAATTTGGTTACGAGCTTTCATTGTGCTTTTGCTGCTTGCCATGTGGCAACCCCTGATTGGACCATGTGGCAGCCTCCCATTCGGCCACGCCATCCTCTGCTGATCCAGGTGGATATCGGTGGCCACCCACCTTTTCCGACTGGCTCAAAACAGTTTTCTGGCAATTTTGGCAATTTACTATTTTTAGCAGGTTTTAACTTCCGGGGCCATTTTGAGGGCCTAAATGAAGGTTTTTTGAGATCGATGTTCTCAATGATAGCCGAAGGCATGATTGAGCCCCCAAAATGAATCTCCTCGACGATACCTTTCCAACGAGCTATCACACGCCTAAAACAGAGATCGTATGCAAAAGTTACGACCCGGGGAAGTTGATGTACTAACTTACCCAAACGGGGCCCACATGACTTTTGGTGCTTCATGTCCTAGGGTTAGGTTTTTGGATGTATATGACTTTTGGCATTCTCTTCTATTGTAAAAAGGCCTCTAGAGCCTCATTGTAATCATCTTCTCACGGATGCGAGTAGCAACCACATCTCTTCTCAGAGATAAGCTACCAGCGCCTTAGCTAGTTTATTTACATTCTGTCTGTAAGCATATTTCAGTCATTT
>ML805295.1:227215-304129 GCA_009831015.1 Picea engelmannii
ACATTTCCCTCATAAAAGAGGGTTGCCTTCTAGGGAAAAAACCCTAACATAATCTCTACCGTTAGATCTGCGACCTTATAATGAACGGTCCAGATTTACAATGAAATTACAATATACTTTTATAAGGCAATTTTTGCTTCGGGAGCTTCGCCCCCGAACCCCCGTTGGGGGCCCGCTTGCCCCCAAACCCCGCAGAGGGGGTAACCCCCCTCTACACTCCCCCGCGTGGAAGAGTGTACATACTTCTGGGGTGTAAATACTTCATGGGGTATAAACACAGCTGAAAGCAAGGACCTCTGAATTAGGAAGATAATCAGGCTCCACAATCAACACATGTAAGCAACTAGTTCCAAGCAACATAACATACCTATGCTCAATGCATGGGAGTGCATACGAGGCATGGAAACTCGAGGGAATGTTTCCTCTATGGGTAAAGGGTTGTCAAGTTGAAAATGATATATAGAAGGAACTTCTTGGCTAATGCTGAGAATCGCTGGGGAAAAGGGGCTTATAACGAGAAAGCGATAGCTGACATTAGGCTCATCAATGCAAGAAGGATAATGTGATGCAATTACAACTTAAATCAAAAGTTTCCTTTTTTGTAGATTTAGTCCCATAGGGTTGAAAAAGTATAAAATAATACCCAGGAGAACTCTTCTAGCCAATGGTGACTAGAGTATTCCTTTTTCGTAAGTAGTCTATTTGGTCCGGAAAAGGGTTAAACTTATACCAAAATAGACATCCTTTCAAATCCATTTAACGAGTGTGAAAGAGACAAGTTCACTCAATAATATTTTCATTTTTTTGGGAGTCGGAAAAGAGATTAACCAAGACTTGGCGGGAGTCCCATAAGTAGTGGGAAGAATGAGATCGAATAATATCAATGAGGTTCGAACGCAACGTCATATTAGGACTATAAGGGACTCCCATAACTATGGAGTAATTTCTACATGGGAACCAAATGACAAAAGTGTTCTAACTTGGGTACCCATGTTTGGTAAGTCTCTACCACTTAATAACAAAAATTATAGTAGCAACAAGAAGGCTTTGTGTCGCTAAAAAATGGCTTCATACTTAGGGCATATGAATCACGGTCATACGATGATGCAAAAATGAAAAGCGGGGTGAAAACCTACCTTATATGCCAATGATGGTAAATACCTGCCGAAGGCATGAATGAGCTAAAGAGTGCTGAAAATCCACGAAACCCTAGACAAAACCACTTCAAACCAGGTCTTCTACTGCTCAATTAGTTCATAAGGTTTGAAAAAATATGAAATATAGGGTAAAAAACTATATAAAGTGGATGAAATATTTTTACAAATAGTAAAAAACATGAAATTTACCATATCATTTGAGTTTTTTCATCCACATAGTGCATTTTAGGCCATTTTACACATGATCTTCCATCGATGATTATGTGAGCTACGATCGAAAGAATTGGAAATCGTCTAGACCAAGTAAGTGCCCATCCTATCCTCTTCCATTTCAATGGTAAAGTTTTTAGTTTTAGTGCCCAATTTTTTAGTATTAGAGGTCGTAAATTAGAAATTAGGATGTACGCGGGCTCTAGTTTATTAAGTCGTGTACATGACCTCATGTACGCATGAAAGGTGAAGCATGCCCATGCATATGAAGCCCTATACATGACTGACATAAGGGTATCACGCGTACAACTCCGTGAACAAGTTTTTTTATGAAATTAACTCAAATTTTGATGTTTCCTCTGCAGGATGGTGATTGAATGGAGGGAAAGGGAGCATGAGGAGGTTGATACGATAGTAGAAAGAGATGTGAGGGACCAAAAATCTCTGCAGATATGTGGGATCTATAAATTTTGGGCCATAAAAGGAATGAGGGCCCAAGTGAGGTTTCTCCAAACACTGATAAACTATTGGGATCCAGAAACTGAGGCATTCAATATCAATGGGAAACCATCGCGAATTGAAGTGGACGATATCTACTTCATTATAGGGTTGTCTCACTGAGGTGAGGTAGTGAATATCAAATATCGAGGGGCCATATATGGGAGGACTATGGAGGAGTACATCACCACCTATTGTGTTGCAGGAACAGAGAAAGTTGGGAGCCAACTCCCTATTAGGGCGATTGAGAACTTGATCGTCATCCTAGGAGTGTTTGAGACCCGGTTGACATGAAGATCCATTTGATTGATTGCAAACTTGGTAGGATAAGGAACTTCGGGTTTGCATCCATATTATGTAGTTTTTTCTTCGAGAGGGTTCCATCTATGAGCCCTAGAGTATATATTACTCCACATGATCTACACAATCCAACTATGTCACGATGGACCGAGGTGATGTGGTGGCTAGGAGGTGGTAGGGTTAAAACCCCCTACAACGATGAGTTCTTCCACTGGTGTTGATGACAGATCATCGTGATTGATGACTACCCTTATGAGGGGATATACTACTGAGGGGACCGAGACATTCCATTTCCACCGGGATCTTCCTTTGGAGAGATCAGTGAGAATTGTTTTTTATATATATCATTTTTTTTGTTTTTCAATTTGATAAATGAAAACAAAAAACACAAATATTTTTGTATGGTATCATGTATTAATGGTTATTTATTTTATGTAGACGTAGGTCCACGATGACCAAACGGATATACACGACATCAATGTAGGGGCCAATGATATGAGATGATGGGTAGAGACACAAAGAGAGTTCTCCAGAATGTGCAGGGAAACCTGTGTTGTCTGATGCACTGAGTTCATATGGTCCAAGTGGAGGATTTTCCAGAGGAAATGCAATGACAGGTGGTGGGTGTACCCCGTGCATGGGTGAGGCTCTTTCGACATCTTGCAAACGCCATAGTGTGTTATTATGACACACACCTAGGAACTCAGGAATAGATGCCATGTTATGTGTTGTACCGACCATATATGTATTTTAGGGATACAATCCCAACTTTGTACTATGACACCATATTTTTTGGACTTAAATAGAAAAAATATTTTGGTCTTCGGATTTACTTGCATATCTTACAATGGATGAATGTATTGATGTGTGTTTTTGTTACTTAGTTATGTGACAAATTCCAATCTAAAATGTAATTAACATATGCATTAGATACATGATTAAAACTTCTAGTTATATGATTGTAAATAATAAAATCAAATATTGTTCTAAATGTCGTACCCGAAGGAAATGCCAGAGTAGTGTAGGATATCTAACCCATCAAGTATCGTTCAATTGACATACAACTAACTAAGAATCCAGGATAACTTATGAATATAAAACACCATGTGAAATGGAGGTGCACAATAGCTCTATAATGACACTATACTCAACCACATTGTTTATTGATGGCTCCAAACAAATGCCACCCGAAGAAACCAATTGTTCCTCGGGTGAATAGATAACCCAAGAAGTGGAAGCCATGTTCCAAGTATGATGATGGGCACTGTTTATGAATCCTAAGAACACCAAAGATTCCGTTGACATATTCCAACCAAGGGAAAATTCAATAAGCAAGCTGACGACCAAAAAGAATAAAAAGCGAAATATATAAACAAAGGCCACGCTCGAGCTAGAAGGATCAAATACAATATCGTTTAAGGTAGAGCCAATTTATGGGATCATCCAACACATTCCCCTCATAATATCTAATTCGTAGGATCCTTTTTCAAGGACATGTCTCACGATGTAAGGACCATGCCACATGGGATTAAACTTTCTTTCCCCCAACGGTTCTTTAGCTTGGTCATAAAAAAGAATCAAGTCACCCTCAATGTACTGTCAGGGATGAACAGACTTATCGTACTAGACCTTAAAATGTCGTTTATTTTCCTCAATGTCCATAGTGGCATCTCGAAGCTTCTCATTGAGATTCTCTAGGTGTACGAGGCGTTCTTCGAGATCGGTCATGTTAGGTAGGAGCTTGACTTCCAACTTGAGAGAAGGGATTTCACATTCAATAGGAAGGATCGACTCCACCCCTTGAACTAACTGAAATGGTGAGAAAATGGTGGAAGTATTTACCATGGTTCAATATGTCTTTAGTACAGGGTAAATCATCACATGCTAGTTAGATTTACTCTAGCTGACACTATTTTGAAAAATGGTCTTGAGATATTTATTCATGGCCTCTACTTGTCCATTTTCCCAAGGATAGTAGGGTGATGAATGATCATGTTTAAAACCAAGTATAGATGCTAACTCTATCATCATTTCATTCTATAAGTGACTGCCATGATCAGTGACAATCCCATTCAGGATTCCAAACCAAGATATAATCTGATTGAATACGAAAAATGATGCAATCTCACCATCATATTTAACGGTAGGCATGGCCTCAACCCATTTAGTAAAATATCCATGGCCACAATAATGTGATGATACCCCCCAACCGAGGCTGGGTTGAAGTCCATGAAATCCACCCCCTACTTTGTGAATGGACCAATGGTAATTAATGGGTGGGGAGGGGCAGGGTGTGAGCGCATATTATGAGTGAAACGCCTAGCAAGGGTGACACTTCTTGACCACTTCAATGCAATTTTTAAAAATTGACGGAAAAAATAACTATCTCGCAATATATTTTGGGTTGTCACAAGCCCAGATAAGTGACCACCACATGTCCCATTGTGGTATTCGTTGATAATGGATTCAACCTCATCGTGAGTCAAACAATGAAGAAAAATACCATCCACCCCTTGACGATATAACGTGTCATTGATAATGAGGTAGTTTTTGTCCTGATGACGTATACGCCATCGATCGTCTCTCGAAAGATGTTGGGGAAGATTCAGAGTTTGAAGGTAGATTAAAATATCTCCGTAACAAGGGTTCAAAGATGAGATAAGGAGGATGTGTTCATCTACGAATGAATCATCATGAAAAATATCCTTATCCTGTCTAGGGAAGTCTAACATCATTTCCGCAAGAACTAGCGACTTCTTGGATTTCGCAGAGGAAAAATCAAGATAAAATTCATGTAGAATCACACTCCATTTATTGTATTCCCACCCTATGATACTCTATGTAAAGACATATTGAAATGGATTGATGTCAACAACCATGACAATCTTACAGAGTACGATATAATGACGTAGTCTCTGAACCACATGCACGACTACTAAGGATAGATTTTATACATGAGAATGCTTAAGTTCAGGACCAATTAGATTTAGGATAAGGTAATAGATATTGTGCTCATGGAGCTCGTCATATTCCTGAACTAGAACCATACCAATCATCCCTTTGGATGCTGAAATATAAAGAAATAAATCTATACTGTAGTCCAGAGGCTTCAACAAAGGTGTCGATACCATGTATTTATTAAGAGCATCAAAGGACTCTAGGGCGCGCTCATCCCATATGAACGGAGTATCCTTCTTCAAAATATGCATGAAACCCTTAGTTATATTGACATAGTTAGCTACGAAATGACACAGGAAGTTATCCTTCCCCTGTAAACCCTGAAGTTGTCGAATATTACGCGGGGGAGGAAATCAAAGTATTGCCTCAACCTTCATAGCATCCACCATGATCCCATGCTCAAAAACTATGAAACCCAAAAGGAGATCAGACCTAACGCAAAATTTGCATTTTTTGGGGTTCAATCAAATGCGATAATAGCAACATCTCTCCAATACTAGTCGAAGGTGAGTCAAATGATCAACCCTCTTTCGAGAGTGAGAAATAAGATTGTATAGATAGGCTTCGACAATATCGTTAATATCATGAAACACGAAGGTCATGGAACGTTGAAAGGTTTCTCCAATGTTTTTAAGAATGAAAGGAATTTTCCGATATGCAAAGGTGCCCCAAGGAAAAATAAATTCCATCGTGTGTTGATCCTTGGGTTTAATTTGAATTTGATTATAACCTAAAAACATGTCCATAAAATAAAAGACTTCTCTTCCCGCACACTCATCAATAATATGATCAATAAAAGGAGTGGGGAAGTTATCTTTAGGATGAGCTTTATTCGGGTCCCCAAAATGCATATACACACAGATGGTTCCTTGCTTCTTATCAACGAGAATGTGGTTGGATACCCATTCAGTCAAGAGAGCCAGGAATATGAAGCCGAAATTGAGCAACTTCTCCACCTCTTCCTTAATAGCAGGGGCCTTCCTACGATTTACAACTCTAAGTCATTGTCGAATAGGTTTAACATTCAGATAAGTTTTAATTTTATGTTTGACAATACTAGGGTTGACCCCTTCCATCTCTTCATATGAACAAGCAAATACATCCCTGAATTATTTGAAGAGATCGGTGCATATCTAAATTTCTTTAGGCGAACAATCTGCATCGATATATACTTTTTCAATTTTACCAGGGGTTCGAGAGATGTTGATTGCAACGATAGGAGAATTTTTTTCCATAGCATATATACCATGCATATCTAATGGATCCATGACATGACCGACCATATCACTCAAGGTGGACCTAAACTCATCCTATTCAATCCATTCAGGCTCCGAGAGAAAATAATATCTATGATGAAGGTCGTACGAAGGCCTATTTGGACCAGTCATGGCCTCTATGATGGCTTCATCCTAGGGTAAATTATCTTTGAGGCAATCATGCGAGCAAGATTATTGGACAACCCATATGGGCTCTACAATAGGATCCATCTCGTCTATCCGTGAGGAGGGAGGATTCAGGTGTACAATAACTTCTTGTATAGCTTGATACACAATTTATACCACAGACAGTGGCATTTCCATCCTGGTGTGTGAATTTCCTTCATATGACACATCTAGAGAAGGTAGTTTCCATGGGTTAGTAATATATGACATACGGAAATGAAGAGATCGTAGTGACGATGAAGACTCACCGGAGATGACATTAATGTACGAGATTGGTGCCGAGAAATCAAAATTTCCCATCAATGGGGAATACATAATGACACCAAAATTCTCAATTTCCTGTTGAGAATTATCAATAACAGGGATCGAAGGTCCCACAAATGCAGAAGGAATAAGATGCGTAAAGGACAATTGTTCGATCATCACTATCTTCCCTTCATGAAGAAAGCATAAAACTCGGAAAACTGATGACACAATGAATGCCATAACATAAGTCCAATTATGCCCCAGTAAAATATTGTAGTCGAGAGGTGCATCAACCACCTTGACCTCAACCTCCGCAGTCTTTCCACCTAACTAGATTGGGAAAGAGAGAAAGATACCATGGGTTCTGAATGAACGTCCATCGAAGTGGTCATTATGGTCATGGACTGAGAAAGTAGCAGAGAGCCAATGGTTTTCCAAAAATATAGAGACTTACATACATCGAAGCACCTTCATCAATGATAGTACACTTGATGGTGACATTCATACCCTCCACATGGGTTTGAAATTCCACATGGTAAGGTAAGTGAGTCTTGACATCCACAACATCAAACTTGATAACCTTTGAGCCCCCTGAGTCTAGAGATCCTAAAGAAGATAGAAAAACATTCCTTTGTGTGGGACACATCTAGAGCACCTTTAAGTCCAACATCATGCACGACGTTCGACCTAAATACTCAAAAATAAAGTAATTTTGGGCGACTATGGAATTGGGATTGTGGGAAGAGAAATTAAGGACTCCTTTCATAATATGAGGAAGAGGTTCTAGCTTATCAATATGCAAAGGTGTTTCTGAAGGAGGAAGCTCTTGACCTATAAAAGGTTATGAAGAACCATAATTGTGAGCTCAAGTGGCTATACTAACCTCATATTTAACCATATTGAAGCATATATGTCCACCGTCATGTGACGAAAGATTTTGACTTCCACTCGACCTATTTCGGGTTTTGGAGGATCTCGAGGTCATATTTTGGTTATGTATAAACGGGCTAGTCGACACATCATGATGTTCTGCTATGAGCCTCGAGGATTCCTCGATCTTGGGGCACAAGAGGGTAAGGTGATCATATTTACAAAGTTTACAATGAAACTTCACCTTCCTCTTTTCTTTCTTTCCCTCACCAACATTATTATTAGATTTATTATTATTATTGTTGTCCTTGTCTTTATTATTTTTATTATTTTTCCCACCCTTATGATTATTACCATGTTCTTTCCTTTTGTTCCCTCTAGGTTGTTGGTCACCATTTGTATTTGTTGAGTGTACATAACACACATCCATCGACTGGGTGGGTGTGGATGAAGTTGTAGCTTGTCTTGCTGTAGACATGTTAAGAGACAAATATTACAACTGGTTCGTCACCAGGTCTGCAGTCTTAGCATTTGCGGAGCCTATGATGTCGTCGACATGAGGCCCAAGATTTTGTTGAGGATCATAATTTTACCACACCATGTCAGGAATAATTGTGTAAAGAATTCAAGAATGAGAATATATCAGGTCTAACTACTGGGCTTGGAAGATGGCCTCTTCCTCGGATGTTACTCCATATGTAGAAACATCCTTCGAAATGTAAGGCAACAAGAACTTGAGGAACCATTCCAACAAAAAATATGGAGGAATGTAAGCTTTAATAAACTTCTTCTGTCTATGCCACTCTTGAATATGATTAGAGATGTGGGTGGCCTTATCTTGACAAAAATCCAAGAAAATTTATATGCCGACATCATAACGAACTAACTATTGGAAGTGGTTGAGAAAAAAAAGGAACATATGTTAAGAGGAAAATCTCTCTATGGCTAGGGGTAAACCAAAACAGATAGAACAACACCCATAAATAAACTCTAATCCCAAGTATGATATATAAATGACATGCTAACAAGACAAGGCTAATATTCTACCTCGTCCAGACATTCAAAGAAGACCACCGTTGAGCATGCGACCCAAAGATTTATACCAACAACTTGTCCTCGACAACTAAGATATGCAAGCATATGGTGATAATATACATTGTTAGCATATAAAATAGCATAATATATTAACATACATGAAAAATATGCCCGTGGAATAATAATTCAAATATTTGCAAGATATGAATTGGACGAGAAAAGAGTATTTCTATTAAAATAATCAGTAGAATTACATAGGTGACAAAATTATGTAATGACACATATCTCAACTGATAAATTAAGTCCCTCCAACTGGTCCTCCACCACTTCAATCCTCCACAAAGGCAAGCTCATATACAATATTCTATGAGGTTCTCCATCATAAAGAAGGAAGATCTTTGGGGTTGAATACAATAAGTTTAGATTTTCAATGACAAAGGGATGCAGACTCAATATGAAGTGAAATTTCTCCAGAGTGTCTTTTCTCTCAAAGTTGAATTGTCAAATTGTTTCAAGGCTTGGATATGGCTCAATTTATAGCCTTAAAATGGAACTAAAGGGCTAAGTCAGAGCGTTTATAGTATATGTAAGGTCAAGGATCATGGATCTGGTGACATGGCATGGAAACTTGACACAATTTTTAATTTTTGAGTGCCCAACCCGATGTATGTGGGCTGTAATGGAGAAAATTGCATATACACTTTTTGTATAATTGATAGGGTGCATATATGTGGAAAAATGTGCATTTTTGGATTTGGAATGAACAAAAAGGGGACTTCAAGTTTGTAGAGGGTAATGGAAGGCCATCCAAGCAAGTTTCATGAAGTGAGGCAAAATTTGTTGTAACATATGCCCCCTAATGTGTGAGGTCAGAGGACTATCTCCAATGGCTGAAATGTATTATAATTCTCAGAAGTGGAGTAATAAATACCCAGCTGGAAGTACTAGTTTCTCATAAGAATATTACAATTCATAATGACTTTGTACCCATGGCTACCAATTTGAATTACACTGCAGATCCATGTGGAAATATATCAAATAACTTTTCATGGTCGTGAATAGGAAATACAAAGAGGACATATGCCACAGGCTATCATAGTCATGAACAAGATTGTAGCACACCTTTTCTGCTACTAAGGTTTAATCGATCTTAAAAGAAGACTATAACACCACTTTTTACATAACTCATACAGATGTTATTTAACCCACATGCATTTAAACAATAAACACATTCAACACAGAGTATTCATATGAATTACTGCCATAATCATCAAGCAATTAGCTTTTCATATTAATTCATATACACAGCAGAAAACATGATACATAAGAAACACAGTCATGCAAAACATAATTAAAGCATAATCATATACTTATCTTTATCAATGGTAGATTCCACCAACCAAGTGTAGGCCTTCCACGAACCTCCCAACCTTAGACCACACTGCTCATCAGCTCAGTAGTGGGTCACCCCCGAGCTGGGACTAAGCTCCACCCCAAGGCAAGGAAATCTAGGCTAGGCTGAGGTTACAGGGAAAACAACACACAACCACAAGGAAGGGATTCTCTCCAAGGAACCTCCCACGCTCACTTCCCATAGACCCTCATTCCCCACATGCCTTTTCCACCCCAGGAGTATACACCTTCTCTGTCACCTGGCCATTCCTTCGGCTGCTAATCTCCCTTGCCTTGGGTTACAGGAATAGGCCGGACCGGAAGTCTCCGGGCTATGTGGCAGCTATAGGTTCCTTCTAGGAGTCCTCTCCTTCCTCCGCTCACTCTCTCACCTGGAGAGAATCGCTCACATGCCAACAACCTGTTCTAGCAACCTCAATCACCTCTCTCACCTGGAGAGAGCATTGCACCACTGGCCAATAAGACCCCACACAGTCTAGCACTGCATGGTCACAACAACCCACGGGGAAAACAAACACAAGCTTTCCAACAGGTTCAACAATGGCAGGTCACTTCTTATTTCCCAATCCGCCAACACAGGATAGACTCTCACTCTGGTTGTCGGGGATGCGTGACAAACAATCCACGCAGGGGTAAATGCAGGTTTGAACTGTTCAGACAGGGGATGTACCGGCTATCCCGGAACAAACACAGATACATGCCTTTTTGGTTCAGAGGATGCATGAGGGTTTCTCTGCAGGAGTCAGACTAGTTCACCTTCTGGCAGTCCCTGAGTCGAATGGAGGAGGAGGAACCTTTCTCATGGCTCACCCTGGCCGTTTATTCACATGCGTCAGGGTTGACACTTGTCACCCATGGCACTGCATGCATTCCACCAACACGCATCACCCTTGTACGTCCTCCCTTGCCAACACCTAGGATAAAACACAAAATGCACATGTATTTTTGGAATAATATTAAAATATTATTCCCAGGCTTAAGCCCCCTAGGCCTAGCCCCCATGCTCAACACTTAGCCCCTTTCCCACCTTCCAGCCCCTAATTCCTTGCCCACTCCGTGGATGCTTAGTCCCCCTTCACTCATTCATCGTGGTCGGTCTTCACCTAGCGGTGTTTATATTTTATTAAATGTTCTGCATACATACAAGTACAATAGCATGCTCCTGGCCTTGAACACTTAGGCTCACTGGCCTAAAAAACACATAAGTCTCCAAATTATAAGAACTTGTCTTACCAGCTTATAAAACATAATCACATTTCCTTTCAGAACTTGGTTTACAATGGGGCTCGGTCTTGGGGACACTACAATCCCCCTCCCCTTATTTTTGCACTGTCCTCAGTGCAACTTACACTGTCTCTGCAAGCCTTTCAAAATATTCAAAAAGATGTGAGTACTCTGCCCGCATAACCTCTTCATGCTCCCATGTCGCGTCCTCAGGACTGTACTAGGTCCACTGGACCTTTACAAGCTCTATAGCTCGATTTCGAAGCTGTTTGCTTTTCCTGTCCAATATGTGCACATGATGCACTTGCATGACACCTTCTGGTTCCACCTAAATCACAGTCCAATCGATAATATGATTAGCATCAGGTACATATTTCTTAAGCAATGAAACATGAAACACATTATGTATAGTCATAGATGCAAGTAATGCAATCATGTATGCAACTGGCCCAATCCTTTCCAGGATCTCAAATGGCCCACAAAATCTTGCTGCCATCTTGGCGCAACTTCCCAGCTTCAGGGAACTCCTGTTAGTTTTCACTTTCAGGAAAACATGATCACCCACTTTGAATTCTCTGTGGTTTCTGTTACTATCAGCGTAACTTTTCTGCCTGTCCTCGGAAACTTTTAGATTATGTTTAATTCTTATCATTTGGTCTTCCATCTCTTTGAGCAGTTCATGCCCAACTACTACTCTTTCAGCTGGATTATCCCAGCTCACTGGAGTGTTGCACTTTCTTCCATAAAGTGCTTCAAATGGGCTCATCTTCAATGATGCATGATACCCATTATTGTAGGCGAATTCTACCAAATGCAGGCAGTCTTCCCACCTTGATGGTTTATCCATCACATACATTCTCAGCATGTCTTCTATTACTCTATCCACTCTCTTTGTCTATCCATCGGATTCAGGATGATACACTGTGCTAAAGTTCAGATTCGTTCCGAATCCTTTGAAAAGTCCTTTCCAGAAATTTGAAGTGAATTTCGGGTCCCTATCAGACACAATTGTCTTAGGAATTCCATGCAAGTGTGCAACTTCTTTTACGAAAATGTCAGCAACATATGCTGCTCTGTGGGTGGTTTTCAGTGGAATAAAATGGGCAGCTTTAGTAAGCTTGTCCACCACCACCATGATTGAATCATGCTGCTTGCTTGTTCTGGGAAATCCTGTGATAAAATCCATTGTTACCACGTCCCATTTCCATTCAGGAATAGGTAAAGGCTACAACAACCCTGCTGGGTGCCTATGCTCAGCCTTAACCTTTTGGCACATCATACATCTGACGATGTATTCAATGATTTCTTTCTTCAAACCCGGCCAAAAATAATGGCCTTTGACTACTGCCACAGTCTTCTGATATCCAGGATGTCCAGCATAAGCCACGTTATGCATCTCCTTTAGAATTTCCAGCTTCAATTCTCGGACATTGGGTACATACACTCTGTTTTTATACAAAAGTAAACCATTAGTTCCCAAGGTGTAAATTTCCTTGGTCCATGGTCTCTCACGCTGTTGTAGCTTTGCTACAAGATTTTTGTACTGCAAATAAACATTTGCAGCTTCCAAAATTCTGTCTTTCATCTCAGTCTGGTACATGCTAATGGTTGTAGCATGTAATTCGTGCACTTTTCTACTGAGTGCATCAGCCACCTTATTTTCTATCCCTTTGATATGCTTGATATCAAAGTCATATTCGCACAGAAACTCCAGCCATCTGATTTGCCTGGCATTTAATGTCGACTGATCAAATAAATACTTCAGACCATTATGGTCTGTTCTCAACTCGAATCTCTTGCCCATGAGGTAATGTCTCCATTTCCTCAAGGCATGGACGATTGCTGCCAGCTCTAAATCGTGAGTGGCATAATTCTTCTCATGTTCTTTCAACTTTCGGGATTCATAACAAACTACAAATTCCTCTTGGCTGAGAACTCCTCCCAGCCCCTCCTTACATGCATCTGTGCACACTACGTAATCCTTGTTTGGATCTACAATATTTAGGATTGGAGCACTAGTTAGCAGCTGCTTCAATCGTTGGAAGCTGCTATCACATTCTTTAGTCCACTGGAACTTCTTCTCCTTCCTTTGCAAGGAAGTGATAGAATGAACTATCTTTGAGAATCCAGCTATAAACCTCCTATAGTAGCCTGCCAGACCCACAAAAGATCTAAATTCTTCCACATTCCTTGGCGCTGTCCATTCTCGAATGGCCTGTACCTTTTCAGGATCCACAACGATCCCTTCTTCAGATATTATATGTCCCAAGTAATGGATCTGCCTTTGGTAAAATGAGCACTTGCCCCGTTTTGCGTACAACTGGTGTTCTCTCAACACCTGCAACACCATTCTCAGGTGTTGTTCATGTTCTTCCTCTGTCTTGGAATACACCAAGATATCGTCCAGGAAGACTATGAAAAACTTGTCCAAATAATCTCTGAACACTCCATTCATTAAACACATGAAAACAACAGGCGCGTTGGACAATCCAAACGGCACCACTGTGAACTCATAATGACCATACCTTGTTCTAAAGGCAGTCTTGCTGATGTCCTCATCCTTTATTCTCACTTGGTGATATCCTAATCAGAGATCTATTTTCGAAAATATTTTCACATCCTTCAACTGATCAAAAAGATCATCAATCCTTGGTAGAGGATATTTGTTCTTGACAGTGACCTTATTCAACTGTCGAAAATCAATGCACAACCTCAACGTCCTATCTTTCTTCTTCACAAATAGGATTGGGGCTCCCCACAGTGACACACTGGGGGGAATGTAACCTTTCTTTAGTAACTCTTCAAGCTGCAATTGCAACTCTTTCAGCTCTGGCGTATTCATTCTATAAGTAGCTTTCAAAACTGGAGCTGTTCCAGGCATCAAATTTATAGAAAAATTGATGTCCCTCCTCGGAGGTAGTCCAGGTACCTCCTGAAATACATCCTTGAAATCCTTGAGTACTTCATGATCTTCCAGATTTGATACTACATCTCGAGATGCTTCTTCCACCCGATCTACATATAATTGATAGCCTTTCCGGTAACATTTCTTCAACTGCATGGTTGAGATTTCCCTCACAGCCACGGCTCTGGGAATTCCTTGGACTGTTACTTGATTTCCCTCTTCGTTCAGGCATGTGAACCTCTTGTTACGACAATCCAGAAGGGCATGGTGCTAGTCCAACCAGTCCATCCCAATTAAGCAATCGTATGAGCCTAAAGGCAGAATGTTCAATTCAGCCTTAGTGCTCATTCCTTTCATGTCCACTGAACATGACTTAACCAATTAAGTGACCTTCCTCTTGGTCCCTGTGGCCAACTGCACTAACCAAGACTTCTCATGTTTTCTCCTCATTAGATGCAAACTTTCCACCACTCTAGGATCTACATAACTATGGCTAGCCCCTGAATCAATTAAAATAACAAGTGGTCGGTTGATAATAGTACCTTCCACTTCAATCATGTGCGATTGAAATTCTGCTTGCTTGTTGTCCAGGGCTGCGTAGATCCTCAACATTCTACTGCCCATATCCTCCACTATTTCAACTTGCTGAATAGTATGGACAGTTCTTTCTTTGTCTTTTCTGTGGGGGCGGTCTCTGTACCTATGATTCACTTTATAGCCCCAACACTCCATAAGTGGAGGCCTTGGCATCTGATCACTCCCTTCAACTTTCCTAGGGTCTCTAAAGGATGACTTCCCCCCAGGGCCATTCTTGAAAAAGGGAGGCCTGTTTCCCTTCTGCCTCTGTTCCTTCTTAAACTTCCTCTGATCATTCCAAACCTTTCGAAGGATAGGCCTTTCTCCTTGCTGTTCATACAAGCATTTCGCCTTTCTTATGGTCTCTTCTGTTGACACTCGAAACTGAAATGGGTTGCAGAAAATCAATCTCGAGGCAACCTCGAACCACTTTGGATTGGAAGCTGCCCTCCTCCAACCCGAGAGGGATCTCTCGAAAAATGTCACAATATGATTTTGAATAAGTGTGAAAAAGGTCGGCAGATTTATGGGTAAATGATGGTCTTGGATTTTTAGAGTTTGGGGGTTAGACCAGGGAAATGGTCCATTGGGCATGGAGTCAAATGAAAACCGAAGAAAGGAGACAATAGCAGAAAACATTTAACTTGCGGAAAGTGAGGCAAAGTAAGTCTATCTTTCAGCGCTTTGATTGTCATGATGTGGTAGCGGAAAGAAAAAGGAAAGGTTGATGTAGCAGAGAATATATGAAGAATTCTAGAAATGCAGATTGGTCTTACACCCACTGATAGCTGGTGCAGAGGAAAGACAATAAACAAATACAGAAAACCATAATCCATTCGTTATAGTAGTGGTCGTACTAAAGTATAACGAAGCACATCAGTGAGAAGAAAATGAAATGAAACACAATTGTGGTGAAATAAGGAATAAATAACATTATGCAAATGATAACACATCACCTGTGAGTAAGGAGCATATCAAATGAATTCCAAACTAATTTAACACAGCTTAAGAAGAGGAAAACATGCTGAAGGAATCGACCGTGATGAATCTCACAATCTGAAGCAGAAAATCATCTTTATTATCTCATTCTAGTTTACAAAATAAATCATCCATACAATGGAACCCCTCTTCACAGAGGTTTTCCTTCAGCGCTACACTCATGCACCCCCCCCTTTTACATCATCATTGTTTTTAAAAAAGAAGAATAAAAATCTTTGTGTTCCAGGAATCTGAAACGGTTTGTCTTCTAGACTCTTGCAACTACCAGGCGCATCTGCCAGCTCCTCGGACCGTTACTAAACATTTGACAATTCGTCATTCCTTCCTTGACACTTGGAAGCTACGGTCTATAGCACTTCCGCCCACAACCATGGGCGCTCACTTTACTGGATTCGCTCGCCAACAAACAATATTTAAATATATAGCTAAAACGAATGGAGCCTGTGCACCAGTGGATTGATTTCACAGTAACCGTTTCCTTTTAATAGCGCGGTGTAGGTTCCACTTGATGCACCTTGTTTCTTTCCCGCATGCTACACTCACACCCTCCAGTTTCCAATTGTTCTGATATGCACGCTAATGTGTTCATCGTGAGCAGAGGTGATCGAAAATGGATGCCATTCGAACGGAGAGATCTCGAGGCACTCTAGAAATAAATACATTCCTCTCTTGTACTCTAAGCTTGCAGCTTTGACACATGTATAGCTAGGACGTTTCCGTGATAAACTGTCGCCTTGACAATACCGACAGTATAATTCCCCGCTCTGAATGTTCTAAGTGTGCGCTCACCACAATATAGAAGCACTGGAACAGAAAAATACATCCAAATAGTTTTTTCCCTCCAATCTCGCATGAAGAAAAAACGAATGGAATGGACAATGAGAAGCGAGTAAATCATGACAAACGCATGATGCGAATACCAGGAAGCGTTGAATCCGGTTAGTTTATCAAATTTCCGAGGAAGTTTCACTGCACTTCTTCTAAACCAGGAGGTCGCAAGTACGAAGACAATAGCCATAAGGGTGACCATGCAAACACCCATAATGCCTACTGCGCTTCATAATTTGAATTTTTACTGCCAAAATATTCTCTAAGATAAAGATTATATGATTCCTCGTCGCAATTTGTAATTCTAATAAAATCGCAACTTATATGATCCGGGACTAGAAACATGATACTGATAGAAATGGCTTCGGCGATGGTCTTGTGGAAATTGATGTTATCGTCAAATGGCACAAAGGATCCTAAGATCGTGGAGCGAAGCCACATTATTGTGTTCCTGCAGATGGGGAGAAATATGAGTGCCATGTTAAGTTTGAGGGTTTCCGCGCTTCCTTTGGCCACACATAGACAGTATCCCGTTACTTCGAAGATGCCTCTGTTCCTGTACTTTATGAATTTCCACGCGAACAACCTCAGTTGAATCCAATGGTTTACTTTATTATATTCTGCTCCTTTCTTCGATTCCCTGCACAGACGAGAGTGACGGGAAGCTCGCGGGGTTTGAACTCATCCACGAGCTGCTGCATGGTGAACTTGACAGGCTTCTATACAAGGCTAGAGACTTCTACCGTCCAGTCATCGAAAACCCCACGTGGAACGTAGCCATGGTTGCGTACATAATGCAGAGACGCAGGGGTAATGAAACCAGACTTCAACAGCTGGCACAACGATAGCTTGGAATTGAAGGGATGTTTTCTGGTGAGACAAATATGAGGATTCTTGTCCTGAGGATTCAACTGCATTAAGAGATTCTACTGTTCCCTCAATGATTGAAAAAGTTGAATGGGACTCAGTTTCCCTTATTGTCCGCCTCCACAGTTGTATTAACCACGTAGTCACCGTGTAGGTTAGAAAAGATTACAACTCCAGAAAGTATCCTTTGGAAAGCCTAGAGAGTTGCATTACTCTTAAAAGATGAACTGAGAGTTGTGCCTTTAGGCTCTAGCAGGTATTCCTGATTGTCTGAATATGATAAGTTGGGGATATAGTGAATGATTTGCAGGTCTAATGAATTTTTTTGAAGTGCCTTAATTTTTTCCACCAGCTATTTCCATAAATCCTTTGAAATATGGCGGTCAACAACAACAACCAACGTGGTGTTTGGAGCTAAAGTGGATGGCCTAATTTTGCAACCGTAAGCATCTAACAAGAGACATTCGTCACTGAAAAACATAGATGCTGCCTTTCTCATCATCTCTTCCTCAGCATCAACATCAGCCTGATAGAATTTCACAATCATATGCCATTCACTTGCTTCCAATTTGATTTCTATCCATCGCTCGGTCAGCTTCCAGCTTTCGGTAATGTCCACCAATTTCAATGACCTGATCTTGACAATCGTATCCATCCATTCGCCCTCTAGGTTTTCGCGATTGCTCAGGTTTAATTTTTCTAGCGATGACAAATACTCAAAATCCCCGGACAATTCTTTCAACTTAGAATAGGAATTCAAATATAATTCTTGTAGAGAACTCAGCTTTCCAAAACCTTCCGGGAGCTGGACAATGTTTTCACACTTTTCCAAGTTCAAATATCTTAGACTGACCAATTCCATGAATCGATGGGGAAGCCTTTCAAAAGAAGTACAACAACTCAAGTCAAGCCTTTGGATAAATTTGAGTTGGCAGATTTCTTCGAGAAATTCTTTTAATACAAAACAACCATTCATGGATAGATTGTGGTGTTGGAGGGATGTGTTGACTATTTCTGGCTTTGTTGCAGATGGAGAATTAGGATCAAGCAAGTCATGTACTTCTTCTTTCAGAATCTCAACGAAGGAAACCCTTATTTGAAATCCTGCTTGATGTTTTAGGCTTTCAATATTCTTGAATATTGTCTCCATAACCTGAGGAATAATTCCTATTTCACCACCATCACCGTAACCATTGCCCATGGTATATGTCTTACCAGAACCATTCTGTCCATATGCAAGAACCGTAGCATTGTAGCCATGGAACAAACCGTCAATAAGTGGAGCAACACATTCTTCAAAAATGGGTGTTGAAGGAGACCCGGTGCTACCATATACATGATCAAATGTAAATGAATGAGAACCAATTTGTACCTTGGGCAGCACAGTCAATTTTGATATCTGTTACAACATCTTCCATAGTCTTAGGATCGTCATATTAAATCTTGTCACTCATGGAAGGTGGAAGTCCACTCAGATATCTCTGAATTTTAACAACCTCGTCTTTGATGAATGGAACATACTTCAGCAGTTCCAGAAAATTTCGTTCATACTCATCAATGGTCATATTGCCCAACTTGAGTTTGAAGAAATCCTTCATCTTTCTGTCATAGTATCTTTTAGTCAGGTATTTCTTCTCGAAATACCTCTTAAAATCCTTCCACGTGACCTCTTTCTCTCTGATGTGCTGCACCTACACAAACTGATCCCACCACATGGATGCTTTTCCTTTTAGTTGGTACATTGTAATTCTTCCTTCTGCATGGGCGGAATAATTCTGCAGTTGAAATTATTTCTTCATGCCAAGCAACCAGGTCTTGGAATCTTCCTCCTTCTTATGTTCTCCATTGAATGTTGGAGACTTAATCTTGTTCATCTCTCCCTTCAATTCCTCCTTTCCAGATTTTCGATGTTTCCTGGTAGGGGATGGGTTTGAACTACTGTGTGTCTTCCTGTCAGAATGTCTTTGGGAGCGACTAAGATGTCGGCTACCACTCCTCGACCTACTTCTTCTCCCATGGGTTCTGCGACTCTCCATCATACTTGATTCTTTTCCCTTCTTGAGTTTCTTCTCTATTCTCTCCAAGCTCTTCAAAAATTTTAAATTTAATTCACCCTGTCGATCCCTGACTTTCATGAGCTTTCAGCTATCAGCTCGATGAGCCTTGGCCTCTCTTTGCAATCCTTCAATGATTTCCATTATGTGTCCTTCCTTATCCTTCTCTTTTCCATGCGCATTGGAGTTCGATCCTTCGACTCCCAGGTTAACATCCTTTCCTTCCTGTTCGTCTTCTATTTCAGGGGTAATCTACACCTTTCCCCACTCCATACTCGGCGTTGGTTAACTGGAGTCCTGACCTTTGTTGAACTCTGCACACGCACTGTGCAATTAAATTTGAAGTTGTCAGGCCATCAAAACTTCACGAACAATCCACAAAATTTATAACTAATATGAACAAGAGCAAAAGACATTTCTATTCCAATGGGTTTTCTGAGCTCTCGTTCGGCTCTGGACTTTTGGGTTTTTTTTTTTTTTTTTGAAACTTCAGGTTTTTGGGACTTTTGGGTTTTCGGTACCTGGGACTTCATTACGCATTGACTCCCAACCTCTTGTCACTCCTATCCCCGAAATCTGATAAACGGTTTCTTATATGTGATCCAATGATCCTCAACAAGCTAGATCTAATGGTCCAGATCCTTTCGGGGTTTTGGGCTTCCAAATGCCGATGCGCTCTAACTCCTGTTAGCCCTCCGAGCTAGACTCGTGGTTCACATGAACTCCCCTTATATGACCACAGTCATACCTCCTATCGGGGTTTCGGACTTTCCAATGCCGAAACACATATGTCCTCAGGATTCGTAATTCCCCGAACCCCGATTTCCTGATGGATGACTCTCCTTCCAGAACTTTCCCGAATTCCTCGATCTCGGCCACGCATCCCCAAGAATGGACGGTCCTTGCCGCTTCTCGCTATTTCGTGATTTCGCAATTTCAAATGCTCCGGTTTCCTTGTCTTCAGGATTCGCGAAACGCCGAACCCCGATATGCCGATGGGCTCCCAATCTCACCCACATGTCCCAACTGACGGACGACTCAGATATAATCTTGGGATTTCGCAACTTGCGATTCCCCAATGACAAAGTTCTATGTCAACTCAAAACCCCGGTAGCCGATATACCGATGGGTCGCTCGATCTCCACCACGTGTCCCCACAAACGGACAACTCAGATCGTTCCCGAAACTTTTACCATGAAAATTCCCGACCTCCTGTCATCGTGACTTCCGATTTCACGAATGCCGATGTCCCGATATTTCGACATGTGAAATGCCAACGGGCTCTTTATTATCGCCACCTGTCCCTTCGAGATGGACGGTCCTGACTAATTCGGGATTTTGCGTATCGCGATTTCCACACTCCTGTGCAATATCCAAAGGGCTTTAAACCCTGTGCACACTTTTCAGATCTGACGGTCACAAGGGTTCACCTTCCCTCCCGAACAGATCCCAAAGCTCCTACACTTACGGTGTGGAGTTCTCTCTCCCTGTGGACTTATACCACACTAGCTGCGGTTTCATAACGCCCCTATACCTCCTGAGCTTTAAAAACTCGTCAAGTAACTCCTTGACACTTTGGAGCAAACCAGGGTCCAAATTTGGCCTTCCAGACCAAATTTCCCTTCGCATTCTCGGTCCAAAGACCTCTCCACTGGCCCATCTAGGCTCAGTGTCGAAACCTTGGCTCTGGTACCAAGCTGTAGCGCACCTTTTCTGCTACTAAGGTTTAATCGATCTTAAAAGAAGGCTATAACACCACTTTGTACATAACTCATACAGATGTTATGTAACCCACATGCATTTAAACAATAAACACATTCAACACAGAGTATTCATATGAATTACTGCCATAATCAGCAAGCAATTAGCTTTTCATATTAATTCATATACACAATGGAAAACATGATACATAAGCAGCACAATCATGCAAAACATGATTAAAGCATAATCAGATACTTATCTTTATCAATGGTAGATTCCACCAACCAAGTGCAGGCCTTCCACGGACCTCCCAGCCTTAGACCACACTGCTCATCAGCTCAGCAGTGGGTCAACCCCAAGATGGGACTAAGCTCCACTCCAAGGAAAGGAAATCTAGGCTAGGCTGAGGTTACAGTGAAAACAACACACAACCACAAGGAAGGGATTCTCTCCAAGGAACCTCCCATGCTCACTGCCCATAGACCCTCATTCCCCACATGCCTATTCCACCCCAGGAGTATACACCTTCTCTGTCACCTGGACAATCTTTCGACTGCTAATCTCCCTTGCCTTGGGTTACAGGAACAGGCCGGACCGGAAGTCTCTGGGCTCTGTGACAGCTACAAGGTTCTTTCCAGGAGTCCTCTCCTTCCTCCGCACACTCTCTCACCTAGAGAGAATCACTCACAGGCCAACAACCTATTCTACCAACCTCAATCACCTCTCTCACCTGGAGAGAGCGTTGCACCACTGTCCAACAAGACCCCACATAGTCCAGCACTGCATGGTCACAACAACCCACGGGGAAAACAGACACGGGCTTTCCAACAAGTTCAACAATGGCAGGTCACTTCTTATTTCCCAATCCGCCAACACAGGATAGACTCTCGCTCTGGTTGTCAGGGATGCGTGACAAACAATCCACGTAGGGGTAAACGTAGGTTCGAATTGTTCAGACAGGGGATGTACTGGCTATCCCAGAACAAACATAGATACACGCCTTTTTGGTTCAGAGGATACATGAGGGTTTCTCTACAGGAGTCAGACCAGTTCACCTTCTGGCAGTCCCCGAGTCGAATGAAGGAGGAGGAACCTTTCTCATGGCTCACCTTGGCCATTTATTCACATGAGTCAGGGTTGACACTTGTCACCCATGGAACTGCATGCATTCCACCAGCACACATCACCCTTGTATGTCCTCCCTTGCCAAAACTTAGGATAAAACACAAAATGCACATGTCTTTTTGGAATAATATTAAAATATTATTTCCAGGCTTAAGCCCCCTAGGCTTAGCCCCCATGCTCAACACTTAGCCCCTTTCCCACCTTCCAGCCCCTAATTCCTTGCCCACTCCGTGGATGCTTAGTCCCCCTTCACTCATTCATCATGGTCAGTCTACACCTAGCGGTGTTTATATTTTATTAAATGTTCTGCATACATACAAGTACAATAGCAGGCTCCTGGCCTTCAACACTTAGGCTCCCTGGCCTAACAAACACATAAGTCTCTAGCTTATAATAACTTGGCTCACCAGCCTATAAAACATAATCACAATTCCTTTCAGAACTTGGTTTACAATGGGGCTCGGCCTTGGGGACACTACAAAGACGCAGTGGAATCCAGTCTCAAAATAAACTGAATATATATGTATACAATGGAGTAGAATTTGATCTTCCATGATCGCTGAATTCATACAGGAATTGGTCCAATGAAAGACAACAACAGATAAAGAATGTTTCTACTGTAAGTTGGAGGTATTCTACACTCTTCGTCGAAGGTACAAGTCTTCATCATGTGAATATAGGAGTTTATGTCTAAGACAATGAGACTTTGTTTGATCATCGGTCATTAAGGTATACCATTAACAAATGTGAGACAACCCACCGATAATTAAAGTAGGTATCAAGGCACTAAGTACATTCTACAAGTGTGAATAAGGTTGTTGAGGTAGAACACTTGAAGAATCCATTGATCAAGAGAAATTGATGTATTCCCAACTGTTGATGGTCATAGAACCTGCCACTGATGATTGCATGCCTCTAGGTAATCATAGGACTCTAGGTATCATTTCCAGAATAGATGAGTTGAAGTTTATGGAAGGAGACCCACTGAAAGGAGAGCATTAGGGCATCTCTCATCATCCAACACGAGATACAAACAAATAGATTGATGATTATAAGGAAATCGAACGAATAGGATGTTCACGAACCAACGACCATGTGCATCCCTTGCATGCACTAGATTCAAGTAGTGCATGAAAGAGACCCTCTGAATAACAACCAATAAGGAAACATGCCGACAAGGGCAAGGAAACCACCAATAAGGCTAATGGAATCCAAGACATTGCACAAATCTTAATGTGTGAATATATTTCTTGTTTTTGAACACAAGGGAAACCCCCTAGTCAACGACCAATGAGGAAACATCATCTTTTGGGTTCAAGGTTACCTACCCATGATGAAAGTAGGCCCAAGGTGCAAGGTAGGACAACAAATTCATGTGATTCTGTGATACACTGAGGGTATGGTCGACATGCAAAGTCAAGAGTTCTGAGAAATGGATGACATAGGATTATAGAATTCCTTTGAACAAGAGCATGAGACATATGGATAACTCAGGCAACATAGACTTGATAGTGATGATTGATAAAAAAATTGTTATGGAGGAGGCATCAACAAACTCTCCATAGGGACTTGAAGAATAACCAGTTGGAGTAAACTCTAAGTAACGATCTCAACTTCCTAAGGTCATGCTGAACCCAAACTTTTGATGAAAGTGGACTCAATCTTTTTTGCTTTGTTCAAAGGAGACATGACTGCTGCCGATATGAGATAATATTCTTTTCCCGCCCGTCTATTTTTGTTTTTTCATAGGCAAAGAAATGCTATGATACAAGAGAGGAAACAAGTTTCGTGAGTAAGCAACTAGTTCCAAGAAGTGGAACATACCTATGCTCAATGAAAGGAAGTGCATACGGGGCATGGAAACTCGGNTAAGCTGCAAAGGATATATGGAAGGAACTTCTTGGCTTAGTGATGAAAATTGCGGAGGTAAGAGGCTTATAACAAGAAAGAGGGAACTAACAATAGTGCACGCAGGATGATGGAATGCAATTACAACTTAACTCCAAAAATGTCCTTTTTCGTAGATTTAGTCCCCTAGGCCCGAAAAAATATAAAATAATATTGAGGATAACTCTTCTAGCCAATGTTGAATAGAGTATTCTTTTTTCATAAGTAGTCTACTTAGTCTGGAAAGGGTTAAAATTATACCAAATAGACGTCCTTTCAAAACAATTTAATGAGTGTGAAAGAGACAAGTTCACTTGACAATCTTTTCAATTTTTCGGGAGTCAGAAAAGAGTTTAAACAAGAATCAAATGTTTTTATAAGAAGCATATCATGAGGGAGGCCAAGGCCCCCATGCCGAATTTCTGTTGAAATCCAACAACTCACTGTTATTTGACACAAGCTTGGGATAACCCAAAGATTTCCAAGCCGAGGAGGATAAAATACTTGCAGAGGATCTTTCATCTACAATACATCGATGAACGCCCATTATCTAGAAGGGTGAAAAAGAAGGAAGGCAAGGCTCTACAATATCATTCCAATCAAAGGAAATGATCCTAGGAATTGGAGGGAGAGTATTCAGAGAGAGTGGAAAGATCCCTTGTTCATAAGGTACAAATATAGAAATTCTAAGGACATGGTCAAAAGACGCAACACCCCCCAAAAGAAGAGTGGGATTGACTGAAGATTGCATCGACAATGTCACTTCCTTAGACCTGCCACTCTCCAAGATAAGAGTGGGACCAATCGAATATTTCATCGATACAACCACTTATTCAACCGTTGGTTGAATAGGATGCAAGAAAACATGGTCAAGAGACATATCACTCCCCAAAATAGGAGTGGTGTCGACCGAAGATTGCGTTGGCACGACTGCTGGTTGAATAGGACGTGAGACAACATGGTCAAGAGACACATCACCCCCTAAAATAAGAGTGGTGTTGACCGAATATTACATTGACATGACTACTGTATCAACCAAAGAAGGATTATAATGTTGGGAAACCAAAGATGACTCAGAACTCGAAGGGATATCAAACAAGGACCGTGCTTCTCATACCACCATAATAGTAGGGAAAAAATGAGTTAGGTGACCTCCTTTACAAAGTATACAAAGGAACACGGGCTTACATCCTATATGTCTAGGCTTCTCAATAGTATCAATGCCCCCAAAATGACTTACAATGTTCGGTTACATGCTCCCAAAGTGACTTGTAGAGGCTAGTAGTTGATCTCCAACATGACTTGCAAAGGTTGGTGACGCTTGTCTAGTGTGACTAGCAGTGACTAGAGTTGTGCCCACAACATGACTTGAAACGACTGGGTTCTTTCCCCTAGTATGACTTGTAGAGGCTAGTGACAAGTCTCCAAAATGACTTGTAGAGATTGGTGACTTAATTCCAGTATGACTCATAGTGACTGAACTTGTGCTTCCAACATGACTTGCATCGGCTGGTTGAGGCATCAGAGAGCATGCTCCTTGGAAAGACTAGTTTTGAGATATCGTAGGACAAATAGGGTTCTGGTATACACCATGTCCCTTTCTGGTAGGATAATATCTTCCTCCCCACTAATTGATAAAGGGTTGTGAGGGAATCATCACCGAGGAAGTCACTTGTGAGGAGAAAGTGATGTGACATGTGTTACTCATGTGAGGATATATGTTTCCCCTAGACGAAGGAACTTTGTGCAAGGGGTTTCCCATACTACAAAAATGACTCCCCCTAGATAAAACACCAGAGGTTATATGGAGGTTTTTCATAAGAAAATCATTCATAGGAACCGACAATGTGGAAGAATGAATGACGGACGAAATATAAGAAGTAGAAGAACTGCCCATTTGAGCACTCGATCCTAGAAAAGTAAAGCTAGGATTTGGTCCAGAGGAAGGAGGATTACAACCTCCTACCATAATATTTGGTTGAGGGATATGAACCCCACCCAATGAAAAAGGAGAATAATGAGGCATCATGCCCCCAGACCCAAAACTAGGATTAACATAAGATGAGGAGACTGAGGATGACAAGTGTGAAGTCATGTCTAGCATACCAAAATATAAAGGATTAGAGGCCCATGGCATTGGCTGAGTAGTATGATTCGATGTACCACTCGGAAATACAAAATGATTCCTCCCCATGGACTGAACAAAGACCATGGTCTAGGTAGCACTAACTAAGGGAGTCACATGGGCTCCACCAACCATAGCAGTCAAAACTCACGATGAAATACAAAATCCTAAGGCCAACTAATAATAAAAGAGCAAGTCACTCCAAAATAAAGAAAAAATGCCAATGCACACAAACATGATATAGTGGTTGAAAGGGGCCTCCCGAACTAGAGTAGGTATGCCTCACCCAAGAGGGGCCTGAGATTCCCTTCAATAGAGTGGAGGTATCATAATCAGTTATAAGGGCCCTCATGGGCTTAACAACACAATCAATCAGATCCCCCCAGATAGGTAATCCTCCATAAAGGTTGTGTGTTGTTCGATCATTATCTGACTCAGGGTACCTACAGAATAACCCTACAAGTAATCTATGTGGCTACCTATTTGAAGAAACAAGAGTCACCATGATATAACCAATGCAAGGAGAGAATTTGCAAGTCCGGTCCACCGTATGGGTAGGGTAGCAAAGCCCTAAATATCAAAAGTACCGCCTCTCACAAAGGTAAAGGTACTAGCAAGACCCCCATATACGAATAGAACCCCAGGAATAACTTTGACGCTAGGAAGGTATTAGAGGGCTATCTCTGCAACCAACTTCGCATGACCTCGTGCTTAACTCTGGTGTGAGTGGAGCCTCCCGAAATCACTGATTACAAAATGGGTTTCACCACTCCCTAGTTAGACACATATGTTGAGTTTAATATCCTTGGAGAAGTTTACTCACAAATCCTATTCCAAGGCTCTAGGTCCTATACTTCTCTGTGTACCCTTAAAAACAAAATCATTTCTAATCAATTTTAATTAATCAACATTAATTTTAATGGCTTCTACTTACTCAAGAGGTGTGGTCATGAAACTGATGGTATTATGACTCAACATATAAAAATAAGCAAATACAAAAACATTGCTAAGTACTAATCTTGAATTTCAAAGAGATGGTATGCTTCTAAATGCAATATTTCCAATGAAATCTCTACAATTTTAATGAAGTGAAATCTTTCCAAATGTGGAAAAATCAATGCAAAGTAATCAAAAGTGAAAATTCCATAAGTGAAATGCAAGTAAGTGAATATTTTTGTATTTTCGATATAAATAAAATAAAATGAAAGGACTGAATAGCAACCTCACATGCAGGCCCTACTGGTGGAAAAAAGAGACAAGCCAAGAAGGATACCAAGAAGCAACTACTCAGACCAATGTGCAAGGACAACCAATGAAAACGATGACAAGAAATAAATTCACTAAAAAATTCAACAATAAAAGGCTTCCTATCAGTTTGTAGGCACTTAACAGTTAGAATAGGGACCCAATAAGACTAAACAACCAACAAAACTCACCCAACAGACACCAAAATCATCCAACAAGACTTAAGAGATGATGTATGTGATTGTTTTAGTAACATGTGCATATATACACCCCCTAAAGGAAGACATCTTGTGTATGTACACATATGTCAAGGGAAAAAACAACGTATTCCAAGCAAAACATTTCCAAGGCAAGGGTTAAACCAAGAAACTTAGAAGTAAGGTAAAAAATAGTCTGTCAAGCAACAAGCAACAAGTAAACTCAGGAAAACATAGAGAAAATCAAGGAGAGAAACACTCAAAACCCAAAAAAGGAGATTAATCCACAGTATGGTCGCCAATTCTGTTATGAGGAAAATCTCTCTATGGCTAGGGGTAAACCACAATAGACGGAACGACACCCAAAAATCAACTCTAATCCAAAGTATGCTATATAAATGAAATGCTAAAAAGACAAGGCTAAGGGCCTACCTCATCCAAACATTCAAAGAAGACCATCGTTGAGCACGCGACCCAAAGATTTATACTTGCAACTTGTTCTCAACAACCAAGATACACAAGCATATGATGATAATATGTAATGTCAACATATAAACTAGCATAATCCATTAACATACATGAAAAATACACCCATGGAATAATAATTCAAATATTTGCAAGATATCAATTGGACAAGAAAAGAGTATTTCCATTAAAATAATTAGTAGAAGTACATAGGTGACAAACTTCTGTAACGACACATATCAGAACCGAGAAATTAAGTCCTTCCAGCTGGGCCTCCACCACTTCAATCCTCCACAAAGGAAATATCATATATAGGATTCAATGAGGTTCTCCATTACAAAGAAGGAACAACTTGGGGGATGAACACAAGAAGTTTAGACTTTCAAGGACAAATGGATGCAGACTCAATATGAAGTGAAATTTCTCCATAGTGTCTTTTCTCTCAAAGTTCAATTGTCGAGTTGTTTCAAGGCTTGGATATGGCTCAATTTATAGCCTTCAAATGGAACCGAAGGGACCTTTCAGAGCATTTATAGTATATGGAAGGTCAAGGATCATGGATCTCGTGACATGGCATGGAAACCTAACATAATTTTTAATTTTTGACCACCAAACCTAATGTATGCAGGTTGTAATGGAGAAACCTGAGTATACGCTTGTTGTATAAATGATAGGGCACAAGTATGTGGAAAAATGTGCATTTTTGGCTCTAGAATGAACAAAAAGGGGACTTCAATTCTTCAGAGCATAATGGAAGGTCATCCAAGAAATTTGCATGGAGCAAGGAAAAATTTGTTGTAACACCATCTAATTGAAAGTTCCATAAGTTCCCCCAGGTAGCTCGATGTACCACTTCGTGGAAACCCCTATAAGGGTGCGTTGAAATAGTCTCAAACAAACATAATTGTTATTAAGGGAGTTAGATGAGCACCATAAGTGAAAGGTAGTCACATGATCACCTGGTTCCTCACCAATATTTCCCTCAAACTTTGGAATGTCAGAGGGAATCTTGGTAGGGATGGAGAGCCATGACAGATCATGATGCACTGGTTTGTTCATTAATTTTTACAAGTGTAGAAAATTTAATGTGGACATAAAAGGGAGCTGGGGTTTGGACATCTGAGCCCATGCTCCTGTAAAATATTGGGTTTGAGAGATCGTGGGCCAACCGGGATTTTGGTATACACCATATCCCTATCTGATATGACAATATCCTCCTCCCAATTGATTCATAAAAGGTTGTAAGGGCACAATCCTGGAGAAAGAGAAATGATAAGGATTATTCGTGTGAGGATATATGTTTCCCCTAGATGAAGGAACTCCATTTTGGGGGTTTCCTATACCTTAAAATTGACTCCCCCTTGATGAAACATTAGAGGAACAAAATACAAGAAGTAAAATGATTTCCCATTTGAGCACTCCACTGTGGAGCATTGAAGCTAGGATTGGGTTCGGAGGAAGGAGGATTCCAACATCCTACCATGGGAGTTGGTTGAGGGATATGAACCCCACCAAACAAGAAAGGATTATAAGGGGGTGTCGTTCCCCCATAACCAAAACTAGGATTCACATTAGACTTCAAAACAGAGAATGGAAAGTGAGAAGCCATGTCTGGCATACCAAAAGAGAAAGGATTAGAGGCCCAAGGAATTGACTGAGTGCTATGATCTGGTGAACTGCACGAGAACACAAAAGGATTCGTTATCATGGGATGAGTAAATACCATGGGTTGGGAAGGATTAAGTGAGGGATTTTTCGAAATCCAAACCATTGATGATGTAGGAGTCGCGGGGAATCCGCTAACTATAGCGGAGGCTAGAGTCGAAGGGGTTCCCAATACATTCATATCTGAATCAGTACTCGTGGTAGGACGATCATGATCTTGGGAGGTGGAGATATATTTACGACACTTATTAACTCTACACCTTTTAGGAGGCATCTTTGGTAAAGGGTCTAATCATGGTGGTAGATTCAAAAGATGAAGATATCAGAGGGAAGGCTGGTATTTCTCCACGATGATTCAAAACTTGTGACACAATACAAAATCCTAAGGCCAACTAATAATCAAAGTGCACAGTCCTAAATAAAACTAAAATCCAATGCACACAAATAATATATGATGGATGAAGGGACCTCCCGAACTAAAGAAGGTATGCCTCTTTCAAGATGGGATGAGACTCCCGAACAATAGAGTGGAGGTAACAAAACCAACTATAAGGACCCTTGTAGGCTTCACAGTGGAGTCTGTTAGATTCCTCCGGAGAGAAAATCCTCCATAAAGTCCGTTTTCTTTCTGATCCCTATCTCACTCAGGTTATCTGCATAAAAACCCCTGCAAGAAACCTATGTGGATACCTAGGTCAAGCAACTAAATTCACCACGATATAACAAATTCTCAGGCGAACATTTGTAGGTCTGATCCACCATATGGGAAGGGTAGCAAAGCCCGAAATCTCGAAAGCACTGCTTCTCCAGGAGGTAAAGGCACTAGAGAAACCCCCAAATACGAATAGAACCCCAAAAATATATCTAACGCTATGAAGGGATTAGAGGGCTATCTCTGCAACCAACTTCACGTGACCTTGTGCTTAACTTTGGTGTGAGTGGAGCCTCCCGAGGAAACTAATTACACAATGGGTTTCACCACTCCTTGGTCAAACACATATGTTGAGCTTTATATCCCTAGAGAAGTTTGCACACAAAATCCTATTCCAAGGCCCTAGGTCCTACACTTGTTTGTGTACCCTAAAAAATAAAATCGTTTCTAATCAATTTTAATTATTCAACATTAATTTTAATGGATTCTACTTGCTTAAGAGGTGTGATCGTGAAACTGATGGTATAATGACTCAACATGTATAAAAAGAAGCAAATATAAAAACACTTCTAAGTACAAGTCTTTATCTTCAAATATATGGTATGCTTCTCAATGTTGTTATTAGAAAGAAATCTCTATAATTTCAATGAAGTGCAATCTTTCCTAAAATGTCAAAACTAAGGTAATGCAGCCAAAAGTGCAAATGCTCTGAATAAAATGAAAAAAAGAAAAATATTTTTGTATTTTCAATATAATGAAATGAAAATGGAATGATTGAATAAACAACTTCTCAGGAAGACCCTACTGCAAGAACAAAGAGACAAGACACGAAGAACACTAAGAAGTGACTAACTAAACCAGAATGCAAGGACAACAAATGAGAAAAATGACATGAAATGAGTTCGCCCAAACTATTCACCAATAACGCGGCTTGCTATCACTTTGTAGAAACTCAACAGTCAAGATAGGGACCCAAGAAGTTTCAACAACCAACAAAACTCATTCAGTAAATACTAACTCAACCAAAAAGGCTTAGAAAATAGTGTATGCATTTGTTCAAGGAACAAAAGCATATGTACGTGCCCTAAATACATACATCTCACGTATCTATGTGACTGTCAAAGGAAAACCCACATATGCCAAAAAAACACACTACCAGGGAAAGGGTTAGGCCAAGAAAATCAAATACAAAGAAAAATAAAGGTTGTCAAGCAACATGTGACACATAAACTCAGGGAAATAGAGAGAAATGAAGGAGAAAAATCACCTAATACCCCCAAAAAGGAGATCATCCCCAGTGGAGTCACCAATTCCGTGACGAGGAGAATATCTAAGGAAAGGGGTAAACCACAATAGACAAAATGACACCCAAAAATCAACTCTAAACTCAAGTATGTTAGAAAAATATAAATTCTAACAAGGGAAGGCTAAGAGCCTACCTCGTCTGGACGTACGAAGAAGACCACAGTTGAGCTCATGACCGAAATATTGATGCCTTCAACTTGTTCTCAACAAATTATATAGAAAGTTATCATAATCCACTAACATGTAAAACTCACATAAAGTTATCATATAAAATAACATAATCCATTAACATGTAAAACTTACATAAAGTTATCATATAAAATAGCATAATCCACTAACATGTATAACAAATATGCCCATGGAAAGTAATGTAAATATTTGTGACATATAATTGAACGAGAAAAGAGTATTTCTATTAATGTAATCAATAGAAATAAATAGGTGACAAACTTCTGTAACGACACATATCGGAACCGAGAAACTAAGTCCCTCCAACTGTGCCTTCACCACTTCAATCCTCCACAAAGGCAAGCTCACAAGTAGTAGGAGAAATTGAGTTTTTCCTTCGCAAGATAGGAAGAGCTCAAGGGATGAACACAAGAATTTTAGATTTTCAAGGACAAAGGGATGCAAACTCAATATAAAGTGAACTTTCTCCAGAGTGTCTTTGCTCTCAACGATGTGTGCATTCAAGGCTTGTATATGGCTCAATTTATAGCCTCCAAATGGAATTGAAGGGTCGGGTCAGAGTGTTTATAGTATATGGAAGGTCAAGGATCATGGATCTCAAGGCACGGAGTGGAAATCTGACATATTTAATTTTTGATCACAAAACCTGATGTACGGGGCTGTAATGGAGCAACCTGTGTATATGCAAGATGTCTAACGGTGGCCTGCGTATATGTGCAAAAATTTGAATTTTTGACTTTGGAGTGAAAAAAATGAGGGAACTCTAGTTTGCAGAGGGAAATAGAAGACCATCAAAGAAAGATGAATGGAGTGTGGAAAAAATTGCTATAATAGGTACTCATCCAAAAAAATAGAACTATTCATTGAGTTCTTGATTTTTCGTAAACGTGATAAACATAAGGAATATCATAAATGAATTTTGGAAATACAAACATGTCCATCAGGGTTGTATATGCTCTCTATAAGTGGATCAATATTTGTGATGTCGGGATGACTCCGTCGGGGCTATGAATGCTCACTATTTCCGAGACAACATTAGAGAGAAGTCCCCACTTTCAAAAGTTATTTAAACAAAAACAATAACCCAAAATTTCAAAATCCAACTAGAGAAACACATGTCTTAACCTTTTAGGTCACCAATTTTTTTTATTATAAAAAATAAGGTTACGATGATCAATTTAATTTTGTGAAGATGAGATTGTTTTTGTATAATTAGCTTGCACAGTAAAAGGGATCCTCAAATCATAAATTACGATGAATTTATACAAGAAATATTTTTAAATGTTAAAACAAAATTTCAAGACTTTTAAGGATGTACTTTGAAATGAAGCAACTTGTTTTTCTTTTCTTGTTCTTTGAAATCTACCAAGTCTTTGTCGGAAAATATATTTTATAACAAAAAATATAAACGAAAACTTCCATGCAATAAATACTCACATTTACAAAAACAAAATTTTATTTATAGTTCGAGTCTTAGGTACATTGAATATATTTATTATCACAAAATATTTAAATACAAAAAAAATATGATCAACCCCGAGTCTTCATTGATAGGGTCATCTACATAAAAGGAAGGACTAGGAGAAACAAAAGGACTGGATGGATCAACTGAACTATTGTATTCATCCTGACAACGAAGACACCTCATGATATGGATATCCCATTTTATCTCAACTATGTCCTCCATAAAATTATCAATTTTGAACTCAATCAAATGTTGGAAGTCCATTATTGGTCCCAAAGTTGAGCTTCCTTTCTCTATCAATCATTGTTGGTTACTTGGGCTGACCCAGGTTCTGATCTCAAATAGTTTTCCAACAAAACCCTCAAAACTATCGGCCCTCCTGGTAAACTAGAAGGCAATGTTGCGCACATAGTGCACAACATAGTCTCACCCGAGATAGCTTTATGGGGGACTGCAATACTCAAGTGCTTGCAGTCTAGGAAGGAGTGGGGACTGTGTTTTGTTTCTTTTCCTTATACATCATCATCATTAATCATTCATCTACTTCTAGGATTCATTCATCATTAACTTATGCATGCATGTTGTTATAATTAGTTTTAACCATTCATTATTTAACTGATGATTAATAGAATAATAAAATAAATCATTCATAACACATAGAACACATTATTTTATCGCGGTTCACCCCTGTTAGCAACATTATTTGTCTTGGGCTCAAAAATACCCAGGTCTGCAGGTTACACGGGAAGTGCCCCAGCGCAACGCGGGAGAATCTATTTTCCGATCACAAGTCAAGCGAGTGGGCAAAGTTTTGATGTCAGCAGCCGAGATCCACCTACAAAACTGATCGACGTGCATCGGGATTTCGGGGCTACCAAGTTGCTCGAAATTTAGCACGGAGGATAGCGCCAATAGTTCAAGGAAAATCTGGGTCGTCCGATCCAGTTGAGATAGGTGGCAGTCAGTCGACGTACCAGGGATCGGTGTTTATGGAGATGAGGAGCCTCCCATTCTTTACATCTCAAATCGCCGATCGACGAAACACTGAAAGCACCTTTGGAGCCAAGCCCATGATCCTAGCACCAGGTCACATCAAGCGAGCCTGTAAATGGGGGCAGACCCCCTTTTATAATAGCGAATACTATCTGGGCCGTTCATCTGAAGGGCGCGCAACACACATCCGTGTCACGTCGGCATTCAGAAGTTCAAGGAGTAAGCGCACCTCGTCTTTTCACCTCCCAAAACCTCGAATCCCGAAATGTCGAAAATGCCCAGAATTAGGCTCATGGTTTTGGTGCCTGGTCACAAAGGAGCAGGCCTAAAGGAGGGGCACTGATGTTTATCATTCGACGAGACAGGCCCCAAAGCACCGAGAGTGATCTTAGCCGTTCATCATGGATGAACACGTGGTGTGCGATTAGGTCCTCTCGACATTTCGCCCATCATGATTTCAAAGCGTAAGGAACGACTCTCTCATATCCCCGAAGCACGAAGCATCGAAGACGTCTCGGACCCGGGCCCGCAGTATTTCCGAATCAGTTCAGAACCATCAGATCAGTGGGGGGATGCGTGGCGACCGTTAGGTTCTCCCGACATTTTGCCCATCGTGATTTCGAAGAAAGAAGACTTTCTCCTTCATATCCACGAACCCCAAAATGCCAAAAGCACTCTAGAAGATAGACGTAGGGTCATGGCCCGTGGTCACTTGAGAAAGTAAAAGGGACTGTACAAAGGGGAGGCAAAAAGCGCCGAGTTGATTTTTAGAAGGGGGCATTGTGTTCTCCATATGCCAGTTCGGCATAATCTAGATCCCGATACCTGCTGGGAATGAATGAAGAAGAAAGAGGGTAGTTGAAACCTCCCGTCACTCATTAATTGCAAAGTATGGGTGTCCCGACCAAAATCCTGCCCGAGATGGTCTTCTGTACTGGTTATTTTCATGGAAGCCACTATGAGTCCTCAACTCGCCAGGGAAGCCTGCGCATGCTAATTCAACATTTAAGGGCTCAACTACCCCCTGGCGTGAGCCATGCAGAATTAAGGTGGCGTATGACAGAGGAATGTAGGCCAGATTTATTGAAGAGACTCCTCCTCCTGAAAGTCCAGTAGGCCTCTATTGGGAAAATGTTTAGGAGTATATATTCTTAGTTTTGATATTTTTCAAGCTATCGATGGTAGAGCGAAGCTCCCGATTGTAATGTTTTAACATGCACTCTAGTTTTCTAGTTATGCATCTGTATGTAAGATTTCTTGTTTAATGAAAGACAGTTTCCTTATTCCATCTAGTTTTCATCTCATATTGAGGGAGTTCATGATTGACTGATTCGCATGAATTATTGCAGTTGTGTTATGATAAGGGATTTATTGTGGCACTATTGTATTCTCTGGTTTTCTGCATTTGAATGTAAGAAGATCTTGCGTTTAAATGTCTTCTCCTACAGTCTGTTAGAAACCTGATGTTGACAACATACCTTTGCATCTCTCTGGTACAATTTCCCCCCCTACTCACCCTTACTACAACTCACTGTCCGGAGTATATCTAAGACCTCACTTGCCCATGCATGCCTGGCCTAGTTTTGGAGTTGAAACTGTTTCGTCCAAGTTTACTTCCATTCGATCACCCCTTTCATACAAAAATCGTGACATAAACTGATGGGCGTCGGGCTCTGCTGCTGCAACAATCCTGGAGTGACTTCCGTCGCCAACATTTCCGGCGCCGTTGCTGGGGACGAATTTGAAAACATTCCCTAGGATTGAACGACATTGAGCTTTTGATTCTTAAGGTGCATCAGGCATCAGAGCCCTTGAAGATTGCTACTGTGCACTTGGTGACTCCATTGTGACAACTCCACCGGGGAGAACCTACCGTCTCAAGTGTGGATTTTAGAGGAAGACACACGCGGTCCCATCCACAACTGCCTCTAGCTACACCAGAAACTAATTCGGAGGTGGTTCTGAGGAAAGGAAAGGCCTCTGAAGGAGAAGCTTCTACCCCCAACCAGGATATCCACCATGTCCTTCTGTAGGAACTCCTATTTATCCTCCTCAGTTTCTTAACATGCCTTTTTATGAAGTTTCCCGTTTCCTAAATTTCGGGAGTGTTCCTGTTGAGGTCCCCCCCCCCTGGTCTGGGATTAGAGGGATATTAGAGGGAGAAATCCTTGTCACTCCCATTTCTCCTGAAGATGTACCTTGGCGTAGACCCAGGACCACAAAAGATTTCCCCACTCCTAGCTTTACCTCTCCTCCTCTTGTTACTGTTTCCACTTCTACGCGAAGGGAAACATCAGCCGACTTAAGATCACTAGCCTTCTCCCTAAATCCCCTATTGTTTCCCACTCCCTTTAGAAGCTCATCCCCAGTATCCCCTTTTCAATCTCCTTCTCCTTCGAGTTCTCCTCCACACAATATCCCTATGCCAGGAGTAAATCCCCCTATGACCAGAATGGAGGCCATTATAACCACTAGGTATGCTCCCCTTGTGCTACTGCAACCTCTGCAACCTCTCAGCACCCTCCTAGCAGATGGTTACCTCAAGCAGTTTCCCAAGTTTATAGGTGAGGGGGACATAACTGTAGAAGAACACCTAGAAGCCTTTTACCGTTTCACTGATGATAATGTCATCATGCATGCAGACGTATGTATGAGGATTTTTGTCCAGAGCCTTCAAGGCGAGGCTAGAAAATGGTTCAAGGCCCTGCCTCCTGGATCTATTGATGGGATCGGAGCCTTAGATAATGCCTTTTTGAGATAGTGGGGAGATAAAAAAGACTTCATGTATTACATGACAGAGTTTGGGACTTTGAAGAGAAAGGAAGGAGAGTCTGTCTCCGACTTCTCCAAGCGATTTAATAAAATGTACAACAAAATCCCTGCTGAGATAAAACCCTCCGAAGCTTCTACAAAGATCACTTATGCTAGCGCCTTTGATCCCAATTTCTGCCTCTTGTTGAGGGAAAGAAGAGCCACTACTCTGGCCCATATGCAAGATGCAGTTGTGGAGGTAGACTCTAATATATTGGATATTGACCGACTCATGAACACTGCTGGTAGAAACATATCCAGGTAGAGGCCTGAAGCTTCCTCATCTAGCTCCTCTCCCCTGCCCCTTCAGACAGATGAGACAGTTAGAATACTAAAGTCACTTTCTGCTAGAATGGAGAGGTGGGAGTTAGAAGGGAAGCCCATGTACAAAAATCCCTAGAATGCTGATGGTAGAGGTTTCAGGAGACCTGATAACAATGGACCACGGGCCTTCCCAAGGGAACAAAGGGAAAAAGACAGAGAATATCAAAGGATTCAAACCCCTCTCCAAAATAACCTAGTTACTCATGAGGGAGGGGAGGAGATAGACGAGTTTGACCCCGAAATTCATTGTGTTGAAGAAGCTCCTCCTTTTCCCCATTTGACTTAGTCTGCATATGAAAAATCCCTGATGAACATCCAAATCCATGAGTTAGGTAAGAGAGAAAGGACTGGTCACACTTCTAACAGATACAATCTCAGGTCAAGAAAGAAAGAAGGAGACTTTGACAGCCAAGACCAGCCCCTCCTAGCAGACAGGCCTACTAAATCTGCAACAACCACTACTAAAGAAAAGAAAACTCAGAGTGCTTCACCATCAACCAAGGAGCCTGTCATTGAGGTAAGGAAATCTTCTAAGCCTATCCCCTCCTTCAATTTTGAGCATGAGATTCAAAAAATTAGAATTCCTGTACCCCTATCTGAACTCGTTAAAAATGAATATTTCAAAAGGTCCCTCTCCAAGTTGCTACAATCTGAGTCCCCCCAGCCTCCCTCTGACTCAGTGAACCTTCAAGATGAAAAGCCGAAAGTTGTCCTAGGGCCCATGGTAGAAGATAGATATGATTCATCCCCTCCCTTCTACACATCCCTGAATATACATGATAAAGTGCTGCATAACTGCCTCATGGATTCAGGGGCTTCCCATAACCTTATGCCCAAAATAGTAATGGAAGAATTGGGACTGGAGGTGACCAAAACTTATCATGATTTGTACTCTTTCGATTCAAGAAGAGTGCAGTGTCTAGGAGTCATCAAAGACCTGGTGGTCTCTTTGTTTTAGCTGCCCATGAAGAGTGTGGTCATGGATATTGTGGTAGCTGATGTTCCCCCCAAATTTGGCATGTTGTTGTCTAGATCTTGGATTAAAAATATTGGGGGAACATTACAGATGGATCTCATGTATGCCACCATTCCAGTCTTCGTAGGGGAACAAAGGAGATTATATAGAGAAGCCCAACTAGCCTATATTGTCAGTGATGAAGCAAACCCCACTAATCACCCCATATTTGCACTTGACACCGACTTGGGGTCTAGTTTATTGCAGCTCACTGATGCTCCTGAAGACCCTTTCCAAGTCAGAAAGCATCCCAGTCTTGATTATCCAATTCCCCCTCCAACCCCCTCCGTGTGGAAGATGCTTTTCGATGGAGCTTCTTCTAGCGAAGGTGCTGGTGCTGGGGTGGTTTTCATATCACCTTGTCAAGAGGCCATATCCCTGTCATACAAGATGGAATTCGAAACCAGCAACAATGTGGCAGAGTATGAAGCTCTTGTTCTGGGTATGAGGGCCGCAAAGGAAATGGGAGTTAAAGAAATAACAATATTTGGAGATGCTGAGTTGATTATCCAACAAGTCAGAAATGCTTATCGTGCTAATAATCCTCGGCTCAGGAATTACAGAAATGAGGTATGGGACCTGATCGACAATTTCTTCTTGGCCTTTAACATTTCTTTCATTCCGAGGGGGGAGAATACTTCAGCCGATTCTTTAGCTATCTCAGCTAGTTTGCTCAAAGTTCCTCTGCCGCCTATGGTCAAATATGATGTTGAAATAAGATATAGGCCCTCTGTACTGGATAACGTCAAGCATTGGAAGGTATTTGAAGATGACCTGGAAATCGAAAAATTTCTCCAATCTGTTGATGAATTTTCTGCGTTGCACATTGATCAGGATCTCAACCCGGAAGGTGACCCTCACCCTGAGGTGTTTTTAAATAAAATTTCTAATCACCAGATTATTCAGCTGCCTAGCAATCACTTTTCAAGGGGACTAATCCCTTTAGAAAGACTGCTCGATGGGAATGATGTGGCCGTAAAGGGTAAGGTTTCAAATGAAGATGCTGATACAGCCGAATGCAACATTGGCACACAGGAGGAGCCTAGGTTTGTCAAATTATCAAGCAGTTTGACCAGAGAATAGAGGGCCGAATATACTGAGTTGCTGAAAGATTTTTCTGATGTGTTTGCATGGACATACGAAGACCTCAAGACTCATGACACATCTGTCATTGAGCACAAGATCCCACTGAAAGAGGAGGCTAAACCGTTCAGGCAGAAGCTGAGACAGATAAATCCCATGTTGCTACCTGTCATGGAGAAAGAAGTGAAGAAATTGTTAAATGCCCAAATCATTGTCCCCTTGAGATATTCCGAATGGGTGGCCAATTTGGTCCCAGTAAGGAAGAAAAGTGGAGAAATTAGACTTCGTGTTGATTTCAGGAACCTGAACAGGAGCTCAAGGAAAGACAATTATCCCTTGCCCAACATGGAACACATATTGCAAAGGGTAACAGGTGTATCTAGGATATCCATGATTGATGGATTTTCTGGTTATAATCAGATATCAGTCATGCCCGAGGACAGAGAAAAAACAACCTTCACCACTCCTTGGGGGACATTCATGTATGCCAAAATTCCTTTTGGAATGATGAATGCAGGAGCAACATTTTAGCGAGCCATGGAAATAGTCTTCATCGGGGAGAAGGACCAGTTTGTGGTAATCTATCTAGATGAAATCAAAGTCTTCTCCAGGTCAGACAAGGAGCACCGCTGCCACTTGAGGAAGGTTTTCCTGAAGTGTCAGAGGTTTGGCCTATCCCTAAATCCCAAGAAATCTTTGTTTTCTATGAAGGAGGGGAAGTTATTAGGCCATATAATATCAGCAGAGGGAGTGAGGATTGATCCTAACAGGGTAGAGGCAATCCAAACCCTGTCATTCCTAGATCCAAGAAGGAAGTTTAGGCCTTTTTGGGGAAGATTAATTTCTTAAGGAGATTCGTCTCAAATTTTGCTGAGTTGGTGAAACATATCACGGCCATGCTCAGGAAGGGAAATCTTTTATCCAAATAAAAAGGGCATTGATTGAGGCACCCGTGCTGATCAGTCCTGACTATTCCAAAGAATTCCTAATTTTCTCTTTTGCTTCTTTGGATACAGTAGCAGCAGTCCTGTTGCAGAAAAATGAGGAAGGGCGAGAACAACCCATTGCCTTCTTCAGCAAGGCATTAAGAGGTGCAGAGATCAGGTATGAAATCATGGAAAAGCAGGCTTATGCTTTAGTGAAAGCCCTCAAATCTTTCAGATTCAATGTCCTGCACTCAAAAGTGACCGCATACGTTCCTTCAGCCTTTGTGAAGGACATCCTGGTACAACCCGACATAGATGGGAGAAGAGGTAGGTGGATTGCCAAGATCCTAGAGTTTGATCTGGAGATTAAGCCCACCAAGTTGATAAAGGGGCAGGGTTTAGCCAAGCTGCTGGCTAAGTCCAATTGCAAAGCCTTGGGGATTAGCTACATCAATGCCTATTTAGAAAATCCGCAAGCTGAGTCAACCAATAAGAATTCTCAAGGTGCCTTATCACTAACAACATGCACCTGGTACAAGGATATCTTGTACTTTCTGCAATAATTGAAGCCTCCTGATGGAATGGGAAAAAGAAAGGCGAGAGAATTAAATCTCAAGGCAGTCAGATACTGCCTCATTGACCAAGCCCTATACTGGAAAGACCCTCTAGGGGTATTTTTAAGATACCTCGACTCGCAAGAAGCCAAGAAGGTTATGTTTGATTTCCATAACGGCCTTTGCAGGGGGCATAATTTCTGGAAGACCACAACCCATAAGAGCCTCATGGATGGATATTACTGGCCTACTTTATTCGCTGATGTCTGCAGAGAAATCAAAGCTTGCATCAAATGCCAAAAGTTCTCAGGAAAGCAACAACTCAAATCACTTCCATTAAAACCTATAGTAGCTTCAACACCTTTTCAGCAGTGGGGGTTGGACTTCATTGGAGAAATTCATCCTCCCTCAAGTGGTCAACACAGATGGATCCTGACTGCGACAGACTATTTCACCAAGTGGATAGAAGCTACCCCTACCAGGAGCACTTCTCACAAAGTGGTTATTATCTTCCTGGAAGATATCATAGCCAGATTCGACTGTCCCAGCAAAATTGTCACCGACAATGCCGCCCCTTTTAGGTCTGAGCTTTTGGTCAAGTTATGTGAACAGTTTGAGATTTCTCTGATCCACTATACTCCCTATTATCCTCAAGGAAATTGACTGGTGGAGTCTTCCAATAAAATCCTGATCAAGCTCATTAAAAAATTATTTGAAGATAATAAAAGGGTCTGGGATTCAAAGCTCAAATTTGTCCTGTGGGCCGACCGGGTGAAAACAAAGAAGTCTCTGGGAATCTCACCTTTCCAACTTGTTTATGGAACAAAAGATGTTTTCCCTACTCAACTCGCTTTATCCGTGGCGAAATTCCTCCAGGACCTTGAAGGAGAACCTGACCATATGGTCAGAAGGATTCATTAGATGGTGGAAGTTCAGCAGATCAGGGAACATGTCATGGACAGGGCCTACCATTATCAGCAGAAGATCAAGCAAACCTTTGACAGGAAGAGAAGAAAGAAAGATTTTGAGCTGGGTGATCTAGTGCTCAAATGGGATGCACCCAGGCAGGATAGGGGAAAACACAGTAAGTTTGATGCCCTCTGGTTTGGGCCTTTCAAGATCTCTGAGGTATTTTCAAACAACACTTACAGTTTGTAGGATTTGGAAGGAAGAGAAGTTTTTGATGGCCCAGTAAATGGGCATTTCTTAAAAAAATGTTTTTTGTAAGCCACAAGCGGCTTCTTTTGTTTTGTAAATATTGTTTTCTATTTTCTGTTTTCGGCTTAATAAAGGACTCCATAGCCCAACAACAAGGCACTGAAACTGTAGAATGAGTTCTTAGAGAATCGCAGGGATGACTATATCCCCCATGGAGCCTAATGTTAGCGACATTATTTGTTTTGGGCTAAAAAATACCCAGGTCTGCAGGTTACACGGGAAGTGCCCCAGCGCAATGCGAGATAATCTCTTTTCCAATCACAAGTCAAGTGAGCGGGCGAAGTTTCGATGTCAACAGTTGAGATCCACCTACAAAACTGATCGACGTGCATCGACCTTTCGGGGCTTCCAAGTTGCCCAGAATTTAGCATGGAGGATAGCGCCAATAGTTCAAGGCAAATCTGGGTCGTCCGATCCAGTTGAGACAGGTGGCAGTCAGTCAGCGTACCGGGGATCAGTGTTTCGGGAGACAAGGAGCCTCCCATTCTTTACAGCTGAAATCACCGATCGGAGAAACACCGAAAGCACCTTTGGAGCCAAGCCCACGATCCTAGCACCAGGTCACATCAAGCGAGCCTGTAAATGGGGGAAACCCCCCTTTTATAATAGCGAATACTATCTGTGCCGTTCATCTGAAGGGCACGCGGTGCACATCCGTGTCACATCGGAATTCATAAGTTCAAGGGGTAAGTGCACCTTGTCTTTGCACCTCCCAAAACCTCGAATCCCGAAACGCCGAAAACGCCCAGAATTAGGCTCATGGTTTTGGCACCTGGTCAAAAAGGAGCAGGCCTAAAGGAGGGGCACTAATGTTTATCATTCGACGAGACGGGCCCCAAAGCGCCAAGAGTGATCTTACAGGTGGCAGTCAGTCAGCGTACCGGGGATCAGTGTTTCGGGAGACAAGGAGCCTCCCATTCTTTACAGCTGAAATCACCGATCGGAGAAACACCGAAAGCACCTTTGGAGCCAAGCCCACGATCCTAGCACCAGGTCACATCAAGCGAGCCTGTAAATGGGGGAAACCCCCCTTTTATAATAGCGAATACTACCTGTGCCGTTCATCTGAAGGGCACGCGGTGCACATCCGTGTCACGTCGGAATTCATAAGTTCAAGGGGTAAGTGCACCTTGTCTTTGCACCTCCCAAAACCTCGAATCCCGAAACGCCGAAAACGCCCAGAATTAGGCTCATGGTTTTGGCACCTGGTCAAAAAGGAGCAAGCCTAAAGGAGGGGCACTAATGTTTATCATTCGACGAGACGGGCCCCAAAGCGCCAAGAGTGATCTTAGCCATTCATCATGTATGAACACGTGGTGTGCGATTAGGTCCTCCCGACATTTTGCCCATCACGATTTCAAAGTGTAAGGAACGACTCTCTCATATCCCCGAAGCGCGAAGCATCGAAGACGTCTCGGATCCAGGCCCACAGTATTGCCGAATCAATTCAGAACCATCATATCAGTGGGGGGATGCATGGCGACCGTTAGATTCTCCCGGCATTTCACCCATCGCGATTTCGAAGATAGAAGACTTGCTCCTTCATATCCACGAACCCTGAAATGCCGAAAGCACTCTAGAAGATGGACGTAGGGTCACGGCCTGTGGTCACTTGAGAAAGTAAAAGGGATTGTACAAAGGGGAGGCCAAAAGCACCGATTTGAGTTTCAGAAAAGGTCATTGTGTTCTCCAGATGCCGATTCGATGTAATCTTGATCCCGATACCTACTGGGAATGAATGAAGAAGAAAGAGGGTAGTTGAAACCTCCCCTCACTCATTAATTTCAAAGTATGGGTGTCGCGGATGAAATCCTGCCCGAGATTGTCTTCTGTACTGGTTCTTTTCATGGAAGCCGCGCCAAGTCCTCGACTTGCCAGGGAAGCCTGCGCACGCTAATTCAACATTTAAGGGCTCAGCTACCCCCTGGCGCGAGCCATGCAGAATTAAGGTTGCGTATGACAGAGGAGTGTAGGCCAGATTTGATTGAAGAGACTCCTCATCCTGAAAGTCTAGTAGGCCTCTGTTGGGCAAATGTTTAGGAGTATATATGCTTAGGTTTGATATTTTTCAAGCTATCGATGGTAGAGCGAAGCTCTCGATTGTAATGTTTTAACATGCACTCTAGTTTTCTAGTTATGCATATGTATGTAAGATTTCTTGTTTAATGAAAGACAGTTTCCTTATTCCATCTATTTTTCATCTCATACTGAGGGAGTTCATGATTGACTGATTCACATGAATTATTGCAGTTGTGTTATGATAAGGGATTTATTGTGGCACTATTGTATTCTCTGGTTTTCTGCATTTGAATGTAAGAAGATCTTGTGTTTAAATGCCTTCTCCTACAGTCTGTTAGAAACCTAATGTTGACAATAGACCTTTTCATCTCTCTGGTACAAGTCTTCCCCCTACTCACCCTTACTACAACTGACTGTCCGGAGTATATCTAATACCTCACTTGCTCATGCATGCCTGGCCTAGTTTTGGAGTTGAAACTATTTCATCCGAGTTTACTTCCATTTGATCACCCCTTTCATAAAAAAATTGTGACATAAACTGATGGGCATCGGGCTCTTCTCCTGCAACAATCCTGGAGTGACTTCCGTTTCCAACAACCCCCTCCTGGGATACATCCACAAAGATATGGCTCTTCTTCTCTTTTATTCATTCCGCTTCAAAATATGGGTTGTGCACATTACATCTTCAGGATTAAAGTAAAAAATGAGGGTAATTACCCTCTGGGAGGTGAACTATATCACATCAGGCTCCTCATCATGTGACCTAACCCTCAACTACTAGATTATTCCACTCTACCATAATAACCATAACAAAACTCACAAGAATCAATAACTTCCCAACCCCTAACCTAGACCTCCTAGGTATTTATTTATACTATTCTACTTGCTTATAACCATTACAATCTTGTCAAAAACCCTAATCCTAACATTGTTAGGCATGTCTGCATGTGCACCATGTTTCTTTTCCTCTTGCATGCTGTTTTTCCTTCTTTTTCTGCATGCTGCTTTTCTACCTCCTAAAGCGCGTGCTCCAAAAATATACCTTCTCTTTGAAAATTAGCCTTGCGCCCAAAATAGATCTTTCTCCCAAGATAGGACTACGCCAACATGCCCCCAAAACTCACATGGCTTGTACCGAGCCACTCCCATGGTGCACGCTCCCTGTATAGCCTTCTCCAAGATGTGGAACTTTTCTGCTAGTTCTTTCCCTTTTTCTTTCACTTACGCAGCTTTATCTGCTAGCTCCTCGACCATCTATGCTATTATTTGTTCTTGTAAAAATGTTGAATTCTCTATATATTCCTGTTCCATCCTTGTCGTCTCTTCCTCCAGCTCTGCAATTATCTGTGTTGCTTTCTCCTGGAGGGTCTCCAACTGGGCCTACCTTGCTTGCTTATTGATCTGCATAGTTTTGAAGTCTTCCTACAGGGTCTTCATCTCCTGTGTTCCCTTCAAGAGTTCGATAATTCTCATGGTTTTTTGTCGCTGCTTAAAATCCTGCATTGCAATGTTGATTTTATCGTCTTTTTGGTCCAATAACTAGACCTTTTCATCCTCCTCCAAAGTGGTCCAAAATTGTGCAGTTCTGTCAAACAGTTCCGTGACTTCCTTGGATTCCATTTCCATCTCCTTTGTTTGGAATTCTTCTTGTTGTTCTCTTTTCTCTTAGACCTCAAGAGGAGTAATAGGATTAAGTTTTTATTTCAAATCCTCCATCTCTTTCCTATATCCCTCAATTTTCTACGCAATGATTTTTATGTTTTCGTCTGCGCTCCTATTCGGTGTTTGTGCGCTATCTGGAATGCGGTTGTATATCGTTGTTATCCCCTGATATAGATTGTTACCGTGTTATTTTGCGTCCTCCTTCTCCGAATTCAAATGGTCACAGGTGATCTATAACATCTCTATGACCCCCCTCCCAACTTCCAAGTTGGTGGCATCCACGCAAGCTCTGGATTGTACCTCTTGCATTACAATAGCCTGGAGTCCATATAGTGATTTCATGGGTATCCATGCCATGACTAACTCAAAGTGGTATATATCCCCCATGGGTTTCTGCGTGGTCTACTAATCAACTCTGACCATATATTGTGTGACCATGAATGTTTCACTTCCCTGCACCACTATCTGAACTGTATCATATTTTTCTTTTTGTGCAGGGGGTTGTTGTGTCTTTTCAGGCTACTACGTTATGTCCTGTTGTACTGTATGAAATTGTAGCTTCTGTAGAGTATCATGGAATTATATGATTTTTTCCATGATATCCTCTCTCTATGCTTTTGCGACATGGACCACATCTTCCCCCTATCTTGGACCTTATCCACCACGAACTCAGCATCATCCTCTGTGGTGATGTCTGGGCCCTTCTTGGTGTATTTCATCTTTTTATGTGTTTCCTCCACCTGCACTGTAGTTATTTTTTTTGATGAGGGATATGCCCCAATATTCATCACCTATTCCCCCTCCTCTCCTTCCTGAGATGTGTCTTTCTTCTTGGCATCCCCTTAAACATCTGCCCTGGGCACTATTGTTGTCCTCCTTGGCCTCTTCGGTACCATGCTACTTCCAGACGCCTGAGTGCGCGCCACAACCTTCCTGGTGTTAGTTGATGGGATATTTTTCTTTGTTGAGGGCCCTGCTGATCCAGGTGGATATTGGTGGAAACCCACCTTTTCCAGCTGGCTCAAAACAATTTTCTAGCAATTTTGGTAATCTACTCTTTTTAGCAGTTTTTAACTTCCGGGGCTATTTTGAGGGCCTAAATGAAGGTTTTTTGGGATAGAGATTCTCATTAATATCCAAAGGCTTTGATTGAGACCCAAAAATTAATCTCCTTGACGACACCTTTCCAACAAGATAATGTGCGCCCCAAACGGAGATCATAAGCCAAAGTTATGCCCCCGGGAAGTTGATACACCAAACTACCCAAAACGGGGTCCACAAAACTGTTGGCTTTTCATCTTCCGGGGTTAGGGTTTTGGAGTTTCTTTATGATAAAAAGGCCTTTGGAGCCTCATTGTAAAATCATGTTCTTGCGAATGCGAGTAGCAGACACATCTCTTCTCAGAGATAAGTTGCCACCTTTCTAGCGAGTCTTTCACCTTTTATTTTTACAGTCTTTGTACATTTTCGCTCATTAATAGAAAATTGTGTATTACTGTATCTTTGTGTTTATGGTTGCATCTACGATACATTTATGTGATATTATTGGATATACGAGATATATCTTCAGATTTCTTTATTATATCTCCACTTTCATTTCGTGCCGAAAATAATCCGGATTAGTGGTATCAAAGCAGTCTGCTCTTGATCATTTTTAGTGCATGTACCCGACAAGGTCTGAGTATAGCAAGTTGGGTCTCGAGCTTGTCTCTCTTGAAGAAAATCTCTCTTGCACATTGTTGAGTGCTCAACACACTCTAAAAGTTCAGTGACCACTTCCTTTTGGGTACCACCTTGTCTTCTACCTTCATTTGTTGTCACCGTGGTTTGAGCCTGATAACCTTCTTGTCTGATATGTTTCATATCTGAGTTTCTCTTCAGCATATTAAGAACCATCTTGAGAAACACCACGACTGGTCAAGGGACCAACGATCCAGATTTCTCCCGGCTTACTTGAGAAGTTTGACATCGGTGAAATATTAAGGTAGCCAAAATTGTATGGGAAGTCAAATTAGCTATACCGACATTCTTTGGCGTTGACCGATAAGAGTATACCTTTTACGCATATAGTCTCCGAAAATATTTCACCGAACGCCGATCCGTTCAGCTTCGACAGAGAAGTGTAATCATAAGCGTCGCACAAAAGAGGAGTTCCACTGTCGACCACCGACGCCTGAAACATCACCAATCCTAACATCATCGGTATCGAGAGTTTTTTCAAGAAAATAACAAACGTTAATAAACAATCTAAAATAGTAGTCGATCCCCGATGAAGGTAAGACGTGACGTGACATTTAACCCCTAGTTGTGTCAAGTACTCCACATTCAAAGCTATAGTTAATTCGTAGATCACACATTAGTTATTAGCTCATGCGCGAATCAAAAGGGAACCATTAAACTCACTGATACAATGCATCTCCATCCACACCTCCGCCATCGACCAGTTAAGTCTCAGTGGCAGAAATTCAATAGCGTTATATTTTGAAATCTGCATTTATCACCCATACTAACTAATTGATATGACTGGTAGTATCTCCCAGTTATATTCTTTCAAGTCCTTTATGTGATCCCACTCTACGCAGCAAGGAATTCAGAAACACCGGGAGAACGAACCCACCAGTCCAGGGGAATCATCCGAAGTCCAGTGAGTATTAAAAAATTTTCTTAGCAAGCATTACAGGTATGGGTTCACTTATGGCTTTACGTTTCATTTGTATATGTTCTCACCTGATACTTCTCTGTATATATGTTTAAAGGGGGTTTTCGATTGCAGGTATAATGCCTCCAAAGAAGCCATCCACCAGGAAATCGCAACGGGCACCAAAGCTGCAAGAATCGGAAATAGAAGAAAGATCCTCCCCAGCGGTTGCAAGACAATTAGAGTTCACTCCTAAGCCGGTGTCCATCATCAAGGTGATCACCAAGGATCCCTTTGTCTATCCCCCAACTTTCAGGGATACAGAGGCGAGCGTTGGAGCAAAGACGACGTTTCCTTGCTGGGAAGAAGTCTTCAAGAAGATCAAGAGAGAAGATCCCCTCAAATATACTCCGCACAACAACCCTGATACAAGGAATCTTGATGATGAGGTCCTCCCAAACATTCGCAAGGCTTATCTGCACATGGTGGCAAGCCGGTCTCCGGTTTTCCCTTGCATCGAGCTCTTAAAGTGGTTCATTGATCACACTGATGCACATAAATGTTCGATTAATGATGAAAATGGTGAAAGCGTTGGGGTTTTCCTTTCATCAGAAGTTCAAAAATACCACAAAATCAATGAGCCCAGAGAAAAGTTGAGCACTAATTTCGTGGTGAGTTTCTATGCCCCTCATGACACTAGCAAAATCTTGGCATCCTGGTGGAGGGAATACAATAAATTCATCAACTGAACTTCTGGCTGGTACTCGACGGTTAATCTTAGGGAACCATATGCCTATCTCATAGCCCTTCTCTGCAGATTACATGGGGATAAAGACTACTCTCGGTTTTCAGAAGCTTGGATGCCTCTGGATTTTATGGTTGTCGTTTCGGGTAATGGTTTCAATTGGAGTTATATAATATCCAAACAGTTGAGCACATGCATAAAACAAGCTTAGGCGCCAAAGGAAGGAGATACCCATGCCTTCTACATGGATTTGTATCTACTGGACATTGTCTGCGCCAGGAACGCTTTTGTTGGGATGAACTTGAATTGGCACCCTTCAAAGCTCGCAGTCCATGTATACTACAACATCTTGTGGGAAAATAGGTACAAGAAATCCTTTGTTATTATTTGTGATCATGTTATTGGGCCCATTTACTTTTTACTCTTTAAGAGAGAATGCCCTATATTATTAGACAAATCAAAGAAGGTCATAGCAAAAATTGGTCACTGGTATTTAGACGAACGAGAAACCTACATCAGGATTTTCAACGCCACATGGGCGCCACATTTATTACCCCTTTATGTTTCTGATCGGCTATTGTTAGGAGAAATATTCTATCAGACCATCATACAAGGATACAATGCAACTTTAGTGAAAGACAAGAAGCGGGCTTTCATACCGTATGGATTCCATATCATCTTCTGCATGGTCAAAGACACCGCGTATGCTAAACAACTTGGGGTAGGTCAATTGGAATTTCAGTTCCAAACTGGATGATTTCGCAAACATGATCCCAAGGGATTGGTCCTACAACATGCATCACAGGTATCATCCTATTAGCCTTATACCGGTTTGAGGATGAAATCTTCACCGAGAACGCTCAGGACTGGGATAAGGTGGCAGTCAGGAAGGTCGATCCTAGAGGAACTAGGTTTAGAGCTCTGAGCTATGAAGAGAAGGCTATGCTATTGGAGCAAGCAATTCAAAGAGTTGGCTAACACCCTGAAGAAGCAGTAGCATATGAATCGGAGGAAGAAACAAATAACCCCCAAGAAGACATTGAGGTCACAAAGACTCATCGAGGATCCTCGGTACAAATAAGAGTTTCCCCTGAAGATCAAACAACTTAAGAAAGTGGCACACTTTTATACCAGCAGTCTCAGCTACTAATGAAACACATGTAGGATAACCCGCATCTTGCCATAAGCCCCATAATTTCAGTTACCATCCAGAGAGTACCTGTTGTAGGAAAATCTCCCTGCGGTCAGGTAGATCGCCTCTAAGGCTTGACCTTAACCCTAGACAGAAAAATGCTTAACGTGGACATTGACTTCCTTTCAAATCTATCTAAACTAATACATGAGAAGGAAGGATAACAAAAGTACCTCTTAATCGACGTCTGTCCCTGCATGCTCCGAGTTGCACTCCAATCTTTTTCTCCTCGCTGAGTTCTGCAGACAAACAAGATACGACTACTTCCTACTCTATTGATATTAGCTTGAAAACAGATCTATCAATTAATGATAAGTTTATGTAACATCATACACAAACTAGAAAGAAACAGGCCAAGCATGTCATATTAATGAGAATAACGACAACAATACTTACAATCGTAGATGTGAATGCGACAACTTCATCAAGTCCTCTTCGTCTAACCCTTGCCTCGTCAGTCAATGATTCCCAAGGTACCCTAGTACATTCCAACGAATGTGAATAGATGAGCTGAGGCCGAACATCCATGGAATCATTCGATCAGAGGTCAATGATGTAAACCTACTATCGAATGTGAGGAGGCCTGACATTGAGGCATGCAGGTCCCAAAGTACTAACTGGTTTCTAAGTCTGATTCCTGGATAATGTGTTGGAGTCGACAGGAATAGAATCGTTGAGGGAGGGCCTTGATGTATCCCCCATCAACGACACGAAACGAACATGGAGATGTAATTGGCAGATCAGATGGACATGGACTAACACAGGTTCTGAGGCAAGATACTTGGGATGGCTGACTCTCGAGGCAGATACTTCCCTTGAACACTGAGGCACGATAGCAAAACATGACATGGACCAAAACTATGCAATGGATACTGTGACTTGTGTTGGGTGACCCAAAGGAGTGAAAGGAAACTCAAAGGATTGGCTCAATGCAGAGGTTCAATGGATTATGATATGTGCAAATGACAAAGTGCCGTGTTCAAGGGTGACTCTAAGAAGTGCTGGGTGATGTTCTCAAGAGACTTCTTGGCTTGCTCCTTTCAATTTTTCCCCCCATCCAGATAGATGAGTACCTCTTTTTGATTTAATGAGCTTGAGGAGGATAACACATGCTCAATATAACTCACCTTCGGTAAGTTCCTCTTCCTTTGTTTAACGAACCGGAAGAAGTAAGGGTTTAGTCCCATATGGGTCTGTCGATGTGTGCTTTAATGAGTCCAAAGACAGAAAACTCGAAGGTTTTTCAGGATTATAGAGTTTGGAAAAACACTTAAAATAGAACTCTCTCAGTTCCTTTTTCGTACAGTAGTCTAACGAGACTAAAAAAGGGGTAAACTATTGCTCGAAAGACACCCTTTCTGACCTTTTAACGAGTGTGAAAGGAAGCAAAATCACTCGACAATCTTTTCATATTTAGAGAGTCTAAAAAGGGTTTAAAGGAGACTCCAGGGGGGTTCCTTTTTTGTGTGTTCATATCTGTACGGGTCCGAAAAAGAGATAAAAGTTTACCCGGTTGCATTCTCATGTATTTACGAGCACGAGAAAGAACAAAGACTAAGCTCGATACTCTGCCCCCAGCTTGAAAGCTAGTGACTTGACTCCAGAATGATCATCAAAGACTGGAGACATGCCCCCCAAGCTTCAATTCATTCACCGACTTTGAGGTTGTCACCAATTTCTGTGCTAGATGGAGAAAAAGGATACAGGTGGATGAAATTAATGTTAAAAATCGAGACCTAATGAAAGACTCGACTAGACATCTATGAGATCTGGCGAAAGACTCAACTTGAAGGGATGGGTGATTGTTTCCTTTTTTAACGATCTTGACACAGGAAAAGAACTATGCTCAAGGTTCCAGGTTCGATCCCCAGATTGTTGTTTCATTTTTTAATGATCTTGCTATAGAGAAGAAAACTATGCTCAAGGCTTCTGTTTCATTTTTTAACGAGCTTGCCACAGAGAAGAGAAACTATGCTCGTGGTGCCCCCAACATGAAAGCTAGTGGCCTCTGTTTCATTTTTTAACGATCTTGCCACAAAGAAGAGAAACTATGCTCATTATGCCCCCAGCATGAAAGTTGGTGGCCTCTGTTTCATTTTTTAATGAGCTTGCCACAGAGAAGAGAAACTATGCTCGTAAGCCTCTGTTTCATTTTTTAACGAGCTTGCTATAGAGAAGAGAAATTATGCTCGTGGTTTCCCCCAGCATGAAAGCTAGTGGCATCTGTTTCATTTTTTAATGAGCTTGCCACAGAGAAGAGAAACTATGTTCATAGTTTCTTCTTGGTCATGGCTTCCAAGAGGATAATGCTATGGAAGGATACCATGTCAAGGGACAAAACTTGGTCATGACTTCCAAGAGATCTTCGTCGGATGGAAGAGAATCACTCTGGAAGGAAAACATGTCGAGGGTCGTGACAGGGGTAAGGATATCAAGATCCAATAACCCTACCGAAGAGATCACCATGTCAACTACCGGATCCAAATCGTCGGAATTTGAGGTCATGGGGGACAACGCCACATAATTGACATGCGGCGAGGGTGATATTGTCTGCATATAAGAACCACTTAGTGAAGTAACCCAGTCAAGGCCGATGAATGAAAGTCTATCAATAGTCACAATTCTTCCATCGTGAGGGAAAGATATCACATGGAAAAGAGTGGATACAATAGCTTTCATGGCGTAGAAATAATCCCGCCCAAGGAGTAAAGAGAAATCCAAGGGGTCTCGGACTACCATGACATCAATAAAGACAGTTTTCCCTCCCAAAGTTACAGGAAACTGAGGAAGGATCCCTAAAGGTTGACTGGTTCTTCTGTTAAAAGCTAACATATTCTGTGTAACTGGTGCAAGCTGCGGACAACCCAAAGCGTACCAAGCAACAGAAGACAAAATACTAATGGACGCACCTTCATCTATCAGCGTTTGAGGAACGTTCTGACCATGAACCTATACTGTAATCTGGAAAGGAACGTTAGAGGGAAGACGAGGTCTAGTTAGCGCACTCCAATAAAAAAGGATGGCCTCATTACTTGGAGGGGGTTCCACAGGAGGAGGAGGAATGCCCCCAGGCATGGTAGAGTCTGTATTAACAAGAAAAACATGGGCAGTATCAGGTTTACTCTCTAGAAGGAGGGTAGGATCGACCGATGATTGGATCGGATCAACCAATGGTGGACTTGGATAGACCACTTGGGCACTCTTCAGAGGAAGAGTGGGACTGACCGAGGAAGGGACTTGATCAGTCACTTTAGCATCCCTCAATGGAGGAATGGGATCGATCAATGGTGAAACCAGATCGACCACTTTGGTGTCACACTTTTGATGAAGAGCGGGGCTGATCGATGACGGAATTGGATCAACTACTTGAGTTCATGGTTCAATCGAGGAGGAAGCTAGATTGACCACCTGATCAATCAGACTGACTGGGGATGGAATTGGATTGACCAGTCCATCAACCAATGATGGGTCGGAGGAAAGATTACGATAACCTTCTGGAAGTTGAATTTTTTCCAAAAGAGAAGAATCCTCATCCATGCGAGGACAAAGGTGAGAGTAATGATTACCTTTACATAACATGCAAGGGAACTTGAAAGTTTTCTTCTTCTTACCAACCTGAACATCACTAGTTGACGGGGTATTATCGACATGACCGACAGAGGTCGATGACGTGGAGGACCACATTTATAAGACCTGGGTAAGACCGGGGCAATCCCTCAGAAAGTGGTCACCCTTACAAAGGCTGCAAGGGAATTTGGGTTTTGGATTGTTCCTTTTAATCTTGTTGATCTCATCAACACTCTGAGTACTATTAAAAATAACTGGTTTCTTAGAGCCAACATCTGATGTTGTTGGGGCCTTGGTCCTTTTCAGGCTCTTCTTCTTCTTCTGATCAACCTGGCTACTTGCTTTATATCTTTCACTAGGCGAAGAAGGAGAAATGGAAGGAGACTTGATGGATGAAGAAGGCGGAAAGTCGACATGAGGTTGATGTGTGGGTGGTGTATTGACATCCAAAGCATTAGGTGTAACTGAAACATTGGGAGGATTCGGGATCATCGGAGTGGGGAACAACCAAACTGGTAATCCAATAGTGAGTCCTGGAAGACTCAGTGTGGCAACATATGGAGGACCAAAGTTTCCAAATGAAGGAAATGTATAAGGTTCCCCAGAAGAAGGGGTTCCTCCATTGGTACTCCAAGGATTAGATGCCATTAACACTAACTCGACCTAAGGTCCACTAAGTAAAAGAAACAACACACGCTAATAGAATCTAAGAATCACAACCAAGCAAACATGACCTTCTTTTGATGACTATACTAGTTGGTGATGAAATCCAACGTCGCGTGATCAAGTCCAGAAGGGGTGGGGATAGGGTGGAACAGTTACAATGGCGACCTGCTTAACGAACTTATGCCTTGGTGCAAGCTTCCACGTAGTAATTGTGGATTTACCCTCCAAGGAGCCTGAGTGAGTTTGGCCAATGTCTGCTCCAGGTACAGTGAGAATTCCCGTCACCGTCACCTTGTGTAAGACCCTAAATATTATGGCCACTAAGGTTACCAATTCGCAGTCAGCCCCTGGGCGGGAATAGTCGACAGTCTGATCCGAACGTACGGGCAGGGTATCGAGCCCGAAATCAACTAAAAGACTTCCACGCAGTAATTGTGGATTTACCTTGAAGTGACCCCCATAATACAATCCGACCACCACAATCAGTCAAACCACAGAGGGTTAGTCCTTGTAGCTTACCCAAATGCGACCTCGTACGTAACCCTTGTGTGAGAGGGGGATCCTAGGCAGACTTATACGATAACTGGATTTACTCTCCCTAACTCATGATTCTATTGTTTGTTTTAGAAACTTTGGAGAGTTATGCTCACAGCCCTAATCCAAAGTACTAAGCCTAGTCTAGTGTTGGTGGAGGATCTTAGAAAAGAAAAAGTTCTAGATAACTTTTAATTAGCGTTGATTTTTATGGATGTTCTTTACGCAAAGGGGTGCATGGAAGTGAAACAAATGGAATTATGAATGAGACCCAAAGAGTGCATCAAAATATGATAAGCAATCATTTCCTTTCGATGAACATATAGCTAAGGGAGAGAGAGAGTTCTTTTCACTAATCAAGCACGAATAAGGAATTCCCTCAAATGTTTCTCTTCTCAATCAAATCCTGATGTAATGCAAAAGCTTTTAAATGCCTTCTAATATGCACAATCAATCATAGAGATGTCTTTTATTGTTTGCGTATGAATGATGATCAATACAACACAATGCTCGTTTCGCTAATTATCTTTCTTATATGAATGCAAATCAAACTAGCATAAGAAAAAGTCACACAAACAATACACCCTTCGTAGCAATCGAAACGAAAAGCAAAAGAAAAGAAACAATCAAAGAAAGGAAAATAAGACTTCACACCCAAAAGCAAAAGTTGAAGAACAATGACCTTGACTAAAGTCGGGATGAAGGGATCTATAGGCCTTTGATGACCTTCACTAGGGTTTTTACTCAGCTGACGAGGAGAGAAGGACAATGCATAGGTTTCAAAATTCACTCAACAGGGAAAAACTCAATGAAAATAGTGAAGAAGGCTACAAGATCCAATTAACAAGGTGTTTATTCTTCGAAAAGACAGATGTCAAGACTGAAAAGGAAGAAAAATTGACTCACTAGATCACTCAACAAAAGAGACACAGAGGCAAACCCTGAAAAAGGTAGTTCTGGAGGGTTTTTGGGCCAAAAAGAGGCTGTCTCTCTGTTGCCAAGGGCAAGGAGCGTTATAGCGCTCTGTGCAGAGGTATGGGGGAGTGCTGGCTCTTTGTTAACACTAGGACAGGGGCGCCAAGGTCTAAAAGCCCCAAAAATGTAAAAAAATTCAAAAAATTGGGATTCAAACTTGACAAGTATGATGAGTGTGATGAGGTATGGAGCCAATCAGCTCATGAAACTAATCAAGAGGAGTGAACTAGGTCTGAAACAATCAAGGGATAGAACAAGGTCAATGAGGAGAAAAAAAAAAAAAAATCAAAACAAGAGGTTTCGATTTAAGGCTATCTCCCCAGTGGAGTTGCCATTTTCTGTTGTAGGAAAATCTCCCTGCGGACAGGTAGATCACCTCTAAGGCTTGACCTTAACCCTAGATAGAAAAATTCTTAACGTGGACACTGACTTCCTTTCAAATCTATCTAAACTAATACATGAGAAGGAAGGATAACAAAAGTACCTCTTAATCGATGTTTGTCCCTGGACGCTTCGAGTTGCGCTCCAATCTTTTGCTCCTCGCTGAGTTCTGTAGACAAACAAGATACGACTACTTCGTACTCTATTGATATTAGCTTGAAAACAGATCTATCAATTAATGATAAGTTTATGTAACATCAGACACAAACTAGAAAGAAACAGGCCAAGCGTGTCATATTAATGAGAATAACGACAACAATACTTACAATCGTAGATGCGAATGCAACAGCTTCGTCAAGTCCTCTTCGTCTAACCCTTGCCTGAAAGCTCCACAACATGGATAACAACAGCTTCACTGATCACTCTCCTTTGGCTGACTGTAAGTTTCCTCAAAGATCATAAGTTTCATGACTTCATTTCTTCCCCCAATCAGCTCCAACACCACTTATGAGATCATAAGTTTGGTGTAATTCTCTCTTTCCCATGCTCTTTCACCATTAAAAAGATTGCTTATATAGCCTTTGAGAGGATTTAACCACTTGATATATCCTTGGGGAAGTTGAGGATTTTCCTCCTTCAGTTGAGGATCTTCCCTAGGATCATGGTTGGACTAGGGATTCGAATCCAACTGCTTTCCAAGAATGAAAAGATGCTTCCCCCATTCTTCTCAACAGCTTAACAACTGCCCAGAATAGGCAGCGCTCCCTCAAAAGGGCCATTAGAGCATTGTAGCGCTCCCTAGTAGGCTTTAGGGGGCGCCAATGCCCTCAAAATCTATAGCGCTCCCTCAAAAGGGCCAAGGGAGCATTATAACGCTCCCTGATAGTGTAAGGGGGAGCGTCGGCGCTCCGAGATAGTGTAAGGGGGAGCACTCCTCTCCAAAAACTCAGTTTTTGAGGTGCTTTCAGATGGAAAAAGGTTTGCAAGCATGATGACTCATTTCTCCTCTTCCAAATCAAATGTTTGAGGTGTTTCAAGTGTCCTTCTCATGTCGTTATAGGCACGACATAGGCATCATGGCAATGTGCTTTTTTTGACACTTTACGACACTTGTGAGAAACATGCGACACTTGCGACCTTGTGAGAAAAATGCGACACTTACAAACTTTGTAAAGACGACACTTGCGACACTATCAAAGTGAGTAATTTTGATGTGTAACAGTACCGACAGAACCTATAAATCCTGGTCTCACAGCCGTCGATTGCACCAATGGGTTGAGTAATCCTGAGTCTACGATATCACCAATTGATCTCTTGGGAGAAGGAACAACTCAACCAGAGATGGGTCAGGTAGTGATAGAAACACAAGCACCCAACCCCTTGAGCACGCTAATAAATATACAACGATGATGAGAGCAGAGAGCCTTCTCGTGGCACCTCAATGCGCATCCAAGAGGAAGAAGGTCTCGAAAATACCTTTTCCCCATGTCCCGAAAAAGTCTCTTCTGTTGGGACCGGGGTTCAGGACTAGGGAATCCCACAAAAGGAAGTTGAAGTTGAAGGTAATCTTCACATAGGAAAGTCTGATGAACCAGAAATAGATGTAGGCCCAAGTGACGAGCCTCCGCAGAAGGAAATCGATAGTTCCATGATCGATGAGCAAGTAAGTGACAAGTCCATACAAGACACCTCTATCCTGCCCAATACTTAAATCCTTGGTGAGAAACAAGTGGAAGTGGGATCTACAAGCAGAACGAAGAAGTTCGAGAGCCCACTCTTGAACAAATTTTCACTGCGGGATGCTTGGGAAACAATCTCACATGGGGTGATCAACAGATACTAGACCTAGTATATGAGGTTGCAAACATCTATGCGATCTCCTATGATCAAAGGAGAAAGGCTATTGTCCAAAGGACTGCAAAGAAGAGAAGAATCACCCTGGATCAATCCATCATAGTCGTCACTGAGGAGAAGTTAATTGATACAACATACACCCATACGTTTGAGCTGATTGGTGTGGGAAAAGCCCTCTCAGAGGCCTCCCAGGACAGAGCCAAGAGAGATGAAAAGGAACTTGCCGCTGCCCAAAAGGAGTTCGAACACTTGCTCCATCTTGTCGATTACTATAAGGGTGCTACACAGACAACTGCGTATTTAAAAGATTTGTTTGGTAAAGTTTACGATGAGTTCAAGAAGGAAAGACAACTGTTAATCTCGAATATAGCTGAATTCCAGGATGACACTCTCATGGCACTCACGACATGTAAGGAAATGGAGCGATGGTATGAGAAGGCACATCAGGAAGTGGAGAGGCTCACGTTTATTGAGGAAATCCAGAAAGGCCGAGAAAATGAAGACCAAAACATTTGACTAGTAAGTAAAAGCAGTCTTAATCGCATGAAACGATCGACCGAATAATGGGCCAAAATGTCTCAAATCCCACGCGAAGAAATCCAAGAACAGTGGGCCAAATGTCAAAAGCACTGGGATAAAATCAATAAAATAATGAAAGACATCGAACTCCCTGAGTATGGTACCCCCGGAACGTTTATCAACCTAAACAAAATAATCAAGTTGTGCACCAAACATGATGCATCATGGGCCGAAGAATGTGAAAAGATCACCGATGCAAAGCTTGGGAAAATACAATAGTTTGCAGGACATCCAATCAAATCTAGAGCCATACTTCAAAAGTTGAACTTCAGCCTTGCAAAATATTGGGCGCACGCAACAGACATCAGGGGAATCTATGCGGCTCCAATGGAACAACATAGGTTTCCATGGGCCAACACCTGTGAAGAACTCTTTATCAGATGGTATGATTATGAAAGATTCCACCCTTTTCAAGAAACAACTCGGATGGATTGTTGAAAGACGCCACATAGAGACTCTTGATTAGCTCAAATTGTATTTTACTGTTAATTATTGTTAAGACTTTACATTATAAATAGGAACATCAATCGATGGTTAAAGGGTTGATGGTTGTTGTAAGAACTCTTTTCTTTTCGGTTGTTGATAATTATTTTGAGACTACTACGAATTAATAAGTCCTTCTAGACCATAGACAAGATATTTTCATCAGATGTATGTGATTGGAGTTGGAGAAGAATTACTTCCTTTCCTGTTCCATGAATGTTGTAGTAAATGATTAAGAGTAATTAAATTCTGTTGCCAAGTTATCTGGTACAATGTTTTGATGTTCCTTGCTTTAAATGATGAAAGTAGATCATTTTGCTTCTATGTGATGAATGTCTTGGTAGATGAATTATTTTGCTTTCCATGACATTGATTACAGTTGTGTTTCTTTCTCTATGTTAATTAGTTTACCTCATCTGTGTGGTGAATGTCCCAGTAGATGAATTATTTTGCTTATCCTGATCTTGATCATATATGCATTTTCTTTCTGCTAAGTATCTTTCTCAAACAACAGTTGGATGCTCTTTCGATTAAAGTATTATTACTAAACCCCTTTGGCATATGATCACTATCTGCATGTTCGAGTAGTGGGTTATCCCAAGATCGACCCCTTCCAAATAGTTAAAACTCTTGTCCTATCTTCGTCAAGTTGGTTTATACTGGATTGCATCTCTTGTACCTACCTCACCTAAGACAAAATATAGAAAAAACTGTTTTAACCGAAGGAAGAGCATTCACCAGAAAACACAAAATCTCATCGACAATTTGGCTAGATTGTAAGATTTGGAGAACCATTCCACTCCAAACATTGCAGAGTCTAATTGGGCCTTGTTGGCGGGTTTGGTTCCTGCTGTTGAATCAGGGGATTTAGGCCCCATAAACATAATTGGTGCTAGAAAGAGGGCCTGAGAATGAATGGATGAATATGTAAGTTATATGATATTTCGAATAGCTTATAGATTCATAACGACCCACATGCATGGCTAGTCATCCAACAGACAACCCACCTTTACCGAGTACTCCCGAAATGGATAACTCACCCCACTCCAAGGAAGGATATCTTCACCTTGAAATACCTTATGCCCTCCCTCACGAGAAAGTGAATCAGTTTAGAAGGATTACCAGAGCCTACGCCTGACAAATTGGCGCGTTGCCTTTCACTCCCATCCTCCCTCAAAGAAAACAACAAAGCATACTAGTAGTGAAAACTCCCGACGAAGTTCTCGTACACTCCGTCGAAGACTTAATAGACTTCGCAATCAACGAAATCCAAGAACCCCTTGACCTCATACCCGATATGCCAACTGACGACATCTCTGAACCTAACGATCTCTCAGAAGAGGAAGAGTCTAACTCTGATTCTGAGGATATGGAACCAAACAACGGTCGAGAGTAGGAGAGGGAATTTCCACTTCAAGACAACCAACCTTGGTTGGCCGGGGACGCTGTGGCTGTCCCTAGACGACTACACAATGTCCCTCGACACCCGGAAAAATTGCTCCCCAAGTATGATCCTGAAACCTCAGGATTTCCCAAAGATCATGTCAAGAAGTTCATACTCGGGATCAGGCTTATGAACGTTCAACATGAAGATGTGGTATGAAAACTTTTCCCCTACACGTTTGAGAACTTGACTTCCACTTGGTATTTTAACTTGCCAGTAGGATCCATAACCAGCTGGACTAAGTTCCAAAAGGATTTCCTAGATGAATTTTCTGAAGACACTACCACAGAATCCCTTATGGACGAATTATTTGCAGCCACCATGACCCCAAAGGAAAGGGTCAAATATTTCAATCAAAGATTCACAACTATCCTAAACAAATTTAAGCATGCGGTGAAACCGGCTCAAGAGTTGAAAATCGAGGTCTATGCCAATGCGCTTCCGGCCTCTATTTCCATGTTCGTTAAAAGAGCCGCTAAGAAAACCCTCATATAGAATTTCGAAGAGGCCAAGACGATAGAGTTCTAGATGAAAGGGTGTAAAGAAGGCCATGCATCTCTAGAAAGAAAAGAAAGCCAACCCCCTCTCAGGAGAGGACTCCTCTTGACCAGATTGTCGGGGAAGACGACTGAACCAACTCTCGATAAGGGTAATGGAGATATAGAATACCTGCAATGCATGGTCAAGAAACTATCAAATGAGATTATAGATATGAAAAGAAATGTGAGTGAGGGAAACCAAGGCTAGAGACCCTATAAGCCTTTGTTTAAAAGAAACTAGCCTTTCAAAGCAATTGAACCTCCCCCAACCAACCTAAACATTGACTTAGGGAATGTCGCATCTGATTCTTTCTATACATATCACCAAGAGAACCACTCAGAAAGGGAATTTCCTCAGTGGGTACATGCCATGAATTTAATGGCCAATCGTTTTTTGGGCGAAGTCTCTCTGACTGAACCATCCAGCAGTTCGGCCTTTAACATTGTCGATCAGGAAGAAGCTGACCCACCACAAGACACGACCATGATGATATGGGATCCCAACATGATCGCGTCTTCGGATGATCTGTTTAAACCTTAGGCACCACCCACAGAGCTATCAGTGGTATAGACACATAGTAAGGGCTAACCCGACCCAAAATATATCGATGCCACCCATGCCTCACAAAGTAAATTAACTCCCGATCGCCCGAGAATGCCTTTCACTCCCGGTAAAAATCCTATAAGTATCCATACTCATGATTCCCCTAAATTAGATTACAATGTAGTAGAAGATTTGAAGAAGTTGAAAGCCAATGTATCGGTTATGGATGTATGTAGAATCCCTTAGCAGAAAGACCTTTTGTTGCAAGATCTAAGTTTGGTAGAAAACCCACCATCGACAATGGTCAGGAAAAGAGTTCCCCCCCTACGGATTTGGCAAGAAAATCAACGGTACACACCTACTCAGAAGGCAGGAAGGAGAGGCCTTTTGTACCACCTTTCCTTTTAACGTTCGAAGTCTTCAATATGAATCTCCACAACTGTCTGGTAGACTCTGGGGCATATTCCAATGTCATGCCCTTGGTCATTTATAAAAAAATGGGTGTTGTCCCTCTAAAAAGTGATAAGCATGTCATACAACTGGACAAGACCCAGGTCAAAGTCATGGGGGAACTCAAATATGTTATGATCAGGGTAGCCACTCATCCTAATTTCATACAACTGATTGACATCATTATGGTGGATATATCTGAGGCATGTGGGCTATTATTAAGTCAACATTGGTCTGAAAAACTAAACAGATACTTCAGCATAGACTGGGCACACCTTTGGCTACTGCTGAAGGGATACAAGAACATGATCATAATCGATAGAGAAAGATATCTGAAACATACGATCACTGACCTGGAAACCCCAAACTAACCAACCTCCACCGATTTTTCCATACTAGGGAATTATTCTTGTGATTCTAACTTTGGCAGTTTTTCTCCTCTCCTGTCTGATGTTTTGCTTACCCAAAGCTCTGAGATGATCTTTCAAGAAGAATCCTCGATGCCAATGGAATATTCTCTCTTTTGTCAAGACCTAGTGTTAGGTCCTCTGGAAGAAAAGATCGAAGAGCGAAACACTAATTGGAATGGAAATCATCGCTCATAAATTTGGACCCTTTATTTTGATGGATCCAAGTCATAAGAGGTTTTGGGAGCAGGGTGCATCCTCATCGATCAAAAGGGTAAACACTATTTCTTGTCTTGTAGACTAGAATTCAAGTGCACCAACAACACTACTGAGTATGAAGCCCTGGTACAAGGGTTAAATAAATCCATAGATCTTAATGTCAAGGAATTAAAGGTGTTCGGAGACTCGGAAATCATTATTAGACAAGTGAGAAACAATATACATTGCAACTCCCCTCATATTAAGAAATACTAGCAGGAGGTGCAGAGGCTGATAGAATGCTTTGAAGCTTTCAATATCACTGCGATCCCTAGAGTGAAGAACATCCTCGCTGACTCCTTAGCCATCGTTGCTTCAAGAATCTCACCTTTAGAAGATTACAAAGCCTCCCGATTCACTGTAGAACTTCTCTACAAACCATCGATACCTAATAATATCTCTAATTGGAAAGTCTTTGAGGGGGATGAACAGATCATAAGCTTCTTGACTAATCAAGACAACTTCAAATACCTCGCTATTGACGATGAAGAGTTCCAAGAGAAACTAATGGAAACCAATCCTCAAGAGGGTCAATGCGTGGATAAACCAAAGGCTCACACAATTCCAAAAGGGATAACAAATCTAGAGAATTTGTTTGATCTAAAAGAACATTTCGAAGGACCTAAAAACACAAAGACTGGAAGCTCCTGCCCCCTCCACTAAACTGTAAATATTGGAATCCCAGACAACCCAAAGTATTTAAATCTTGGAAAAACGATATCTAAAGAGGAGAGGAAATCCTACCTTAAATTATTCAAATAGTACCAGGATGTGTTTGCCTTGTCTTATAAAGATTTGAAAACATATGATACCCACATTATTCAACAAATCATCCCATTGAAACCTGAAGTCAAACCTTTTCAATAGAAGCTCTGAAAGTACCACCCATCCTTGGAACCCCTAATGTATCAAGAATTAAGGAAGCTTTTAGATGCGAAGATAATTTTCCAAGTTAGACATTTCGAATGGGTAGCAAACCTTGTTCCAGTACAAAAAGGTCAGGAGAAATCTGATTATGCGTGGACTTTCAGAATCTCAGCTGAGCTTCAGAAAAGGACAATTATCCCATCTCGCCAATGGAGCAACTCATACAGACCATGATGGCTCAAAATTTTTCTCCCTCCTAGACGGTTTCTCAGGATACAACCAAGTATTGGTTTCAGAGGAAGACTGATTAAAAACTACCTTCTGTACCAAATGGGGAACCTTCGCTTATAAACACATGCCTTTTGGCTTGATTAACACAGGAGAAACCTTTCAAAGGGAAATGGACGTGGTGTTTTGGGGACTTATAGGTAAGTGCATGGCAGTGTATTTAGATGACGTAACGGTGTATTCGAAGAATAAAGAGGAACACATCCAACACTTAACTCAAATTTTTGAAAGATGCCGAAAGTATGGTATATCACTCAATCCTAAGAAGACTATATTCGGTGTTGAAGAAGGTAAGTTGTTAGGTCATATTATATCTCAAGTGGGAATTCACATAGACCCTGAAAGGATTAAAGCCATAGCTCAACTCCCGCTACCCCATAACAAGAAGGCTATGCAGTCTTTTTTCGGGCAAATTAATTTTGTAAGGAAATTCACCCCCGACTTCGCCGAAATCATCAAACCCTTACAAAAAATGATTCACAAAGATTCCAAGTTCAAGTGGGATAATGAATGAAAAGACTCTTTCAACAATATCAAATCTGCCATATCTCGGGCCCCAGTATTGCGAAGTCCCGATTTCAATAGAGACTTTAACCTTTATACTTTCGCCTCTGACCAATCGCTAGCTGCAGTTTTGACTCAGAAGGATGATGACAACAAAGCAGCTCCGGTGTCATTCATGAGAACTAACCTTCAAGGAGACAAGCTCAATTACCCCACCATAGACAAGAAGGCCTACACGGTCTATAAATAAGTAAAGCATTTTAGGTCGTACATCCTCAAGAATCACACTAAGGTGATCGTGCCACACCCCGCAGTCCGATCCTTGTTTACCTAACAAGAAATGGGAGAAAGAAGAGGGAACTGGATGGTGGTAGTCTAGGAATTTGATCTATATATAAAACCCAACAAGTTAGTAAAAGGACAAGGTTTGTGCAAACTCGCAGCCGAAGCTCAAGATCAAGCAAACCAAGATCTAGGGTGGGATAATGAAATAACACTGTGGTGTGGTGAAGAAGTATACATTTCACCAGGACCAGATTCTTGGTACAAGGATTTGGCTCATCTATTACATCACGAGACTCGTTCCAAAAACCTCAACCCCAGAGAAAGGAGAGCCCTCCGATTAAAATCCGCACAATATCACCTCATAAATTCGGTACTCTTCCGGATCAATTATTACGGGGTATTACTAAGATGTCTCGAACGCGAAGACGCCGATAAAATGTTGAAATAACTCCACGATGGCCCCGCTGGGGGACATTTTGCAGGGAACACTACTGCTCATAAGGTTCTGAGAGCTGGCGTTTACTGGCCCACTTTGTTCAAAGATGCTCATGCTTACGCCAGGAATTGTAAGATTTGTCAAATAAGTGCTGGCAAGGAGAGAAGGGAAACAATCCCACTTCAGAATGTAACTTTCTCCAGACTGTTTGAGTAGTGGGGGATGGATATCATAGAAGAAATTACACCCAATTCTTCAAAATTGCACAAGTATATTTTTACTGCCACCGACTATTTCACAAAGTGGGCAGAGGCCATCCCTCTGACTCATGTAAATGAGAAAATAGTCATCCAATTTATAGAACAACAACTAATTACAAGGTTTGGTGTTCCTTCCATTCTAGTCTTTGATAATGCATCCTACTTCTCCTCTACCCTATTGACAGAGTTCACTCTAGATAAAGGAATCATAATCAAGTACTCTGCAAATTATTACCCTCAGGGAAACGGTGTGGCAGAGTCAACCAACAAGAATCTGGTGAGGATACTAAAGAAGACGGTTACGGATAACCATATAAATTGGCATAACCAACTGCATAATGCCCTATGGGATGATAGGGTTACACCCAAAGAGGCTATAGGGAATTCCCCGTAATTCCTGGTCTACGGACAAGAAACCATTCTTCCGAATGGGCTTTATCTTCCATCTCTCCAATTGGCCCAAGATTCTAACGATGATAAATCCTCAACCATGCAACAAAGAATCAACACTCTGCTCATGCTGGAGGAAGAGAGGGAAAGGGATAAGTCTAAATTTTTATCCCATCAACAGATAGTAAAACGATGGTTCGATAAACATAAGGCTAAAGAAAATAATTTTGAAGTAGGAGACTTGGTTCTAAAGTGGGATAAGGTAAATGAACCCAAAGGGAAGCATTCCAAGTTTTAGAGTCTATGGCTTGGGCCTTTTTAGGTGGCTGAGAAGATCGGGGTGGGTACTTATCATTTGCAAAATCTGAGAGGGGAACTTGACGCCCTCCCAGTAAACGACCAAGCGCTAAAGCAGTACTTCCAATAATAATAATAATAATAAAAATAAAAATAAAATAAAAATAATAATAATAATACATATAGATTTCCAGTTGGCACAAATAAAAGAAGGACTAGAGATATCTATTTTATGGGACAGATATTTTGCGTTCGCCCAATGAATCGCCATTTGTTGAGTGCTCAATAAACCCTGGAAGTTATGTGACCACTTCCTTTTGGGTACCACCTTGTCTTCTACCTTCATTTGTTGTAACTGTGGTTTGAGCCTGATAACCTTCTTGTCTGATATGTTTCATATCCGAGTTTCTCTTCAGCATATTAAGAACCATCTTGAGAAACACCACGACTGGTCAAGGGACCAACGATCCAGATTTCTCCCGGCTTACTTGAGAAGTTCGACATCGATGAAAGATTAAGGTAGAGAAAATTGTATGGGAAATCAAATCAGCCGTACCGACATTCTTCGATGTCGGCCGATAAGAGTATCCCTTTTACGCATATAGTCTTCGAAAATATTTCGCCGAACATCGGTCCTTTCGGCTTCGGTAGAGAAGTGTAATCATAAGCATCGCACAAAAGAGGAGTTCCACCACCGACCGTCACCACCCGAAACATCACCAATCCCAACATCACCGATATCATGAGTTTTTTTAAGAAAATTGAAAACGTTAATAAACAATCTAAAATAGTAGTCGATCCACGATGAAGGTAAGACGTGACGTGACGTTTAACCCCTAGCTGTGTCAAGTACTCCACATTCAAATATTTATTTAATTCATAGATTTCACATTAGTTACTATCTCACGCGTGAATCAAAAGAGAACCATTAAACTCACTGATACAATGCATCTCCATCTGCGCCTCCGCCGTCAACTAGTTAAGTCTTAGTGGCAGAAATCCGATAGCGTTATATTTTGAAATCTGCATTTATCACCTGTACTAACTAATTGATATGAATGGTAGTATCTCCCAGTTATATTCTTTCAATTCCTTTGTGTGATCCCACTCTATGTAGCAAGGAATTCAGAAACTATGGGAGAACGAAGCCACCAGTCCAGGGGAAGCATCCGAAGTCCAGTGAGTATTAAACAATTTTCTTAGCAAGAGTTATAGGTATGGGTTCGCTTATGGCTTTACGTTTCATTGGTATATGTCCTCACTTGATGTTGCTTTGTATATATGTTTAAAGGGGGTTTTTGATTGCAGGTATAATGCCTCCAAATAATCCATCCACCAGGAAATCACCATGGGAACCAAAGCTGCAAGAATCGGAAATACGAGAAATCTCCTCCCCAGTGGTTGCAAGATAATTAGAGTTCACTCCTAATCCGGTGTCCGTCATCAAGGTGATCACCAAGGAGCCCTTTGTCCATACCCCAGATTTCAGGGATATAGAGGCGAGTGTTGGAGCAAAGACGACGTTTCCTCACTGGGAATAAGTCTTCAAGAAGATCAAGAGAGAAGAGCCCCTCAAATATACTCTACACAGTGACCCTGATACAAGGAATATTGATGACGAGGTCCTCCTAAAACTTTGCAAGGATTATTTGCACATGGTGGCAAGCCGGTCTCCGATTTTCCCTTGCGTCAAGCTCTTAAAGTCACTCATTGATCACACCAATGCACATAAATGTTCGATTAATGATGACAATGGAGAATGCGTTGGGTTTTTCCTGCCATCAAAAGTTCAGAAATACTACAAACTCAATGAGCCCGGAGATAAGTTGAGCATTGATTTCGTGGTGAGTTTCTATGCCTCTCACGACACTAGCAAAATCTTGGCATCCTGGTGGAGGGAAGATAAGAAATTCATCAACCAAACTTCTGGCTGGTACTTGACGGTCAATCTTAGGGAACCATATGCCTATCTCATGGCCCTTCTTTGTAGATTACATGGGGAGAAAGACTACTCCCGGTTTTTGGAAGCTTGGATGCCTCTGGCTTTTACAGTCACCATTCCGGGTATCGGTTTCAATTGGAGTGCTATCATCTCCAAAAAGTTGAGCACATGCATAAAACAAGCTTAGGCACCAAAGGAAGGAGATATCCCTATCTTCTACATGGCTTCATATCTACTGGACGTCATCTATGCCAGGAACACTTTTGCTGGGATCAACTTGAATTGGCACCCTTCGGAGCTCACAGTCCATGTATACTACAAAATCTTATGGGAAAATAGGTACAAAAAATCCTTTGATGTTATCTGTGATCATTTTATTGCACCCATTTACTTTTTACTCTTTAAGAGATAATGCCCTAGATTATCAGACAAAGCAAAGAAGGTCATAGCCAAAATTGGTCACTGGTATTTAGACGAACGAGAAAACTACATCAGGATTTTTGGCGCCATAGGGGTGCCACATTTATCACCCCTTTATGTTCCTGACCGGCTAGTGTTAGGAGAAATCTGCTATCATACCATCATAGAAGGATACAATGCAACTTTAGTGAAAGACAAGAAGCGAGATTTTATACCGTATGGATTCCATATCAGATTCTGCATAGTTAAAGACACCGCACATGCTAAACAACTTGGGCTAGGTCAATTGGAATTTTGGTTCCAAATTGGCGGATTTCGCAAACATGATCCCAAGGGATTGGTCCTACAACACTCGTCACATGTATCATCCTATTGGACTTATTCCCATGACCAGTTTGAGGATGAAATCTTCACCGAGAACGCTTAGGACTGGGATATGGTGGCAGCTAGGAAGACCAATCCTAGAGGAACCAGGTTTAGAGCTTTGAGCTATGAAGAGTAGGCTATGCTATTGGAGCAAGAAATTCAAAGAGTTGGCCAACACCCTAAAGTAGCAGTAGCATATGAATCAGAGGAAGAAACAAATAAACCCCAAGAAGACATTGAGGTCACAGAGACTCATCGGGGATCCCCGATACAAATCAGAGTTTCCCTTGAAGATCAAACGGCTCAAGAAAGTGGCACACTTTTATACCAACATTCTCAGCTACTAATGAAATAGATGCAGGATAACCCACATCCTGCCATAAGCCCTAGAATTTCAGTTACCATCCAGAGAGTTCTGACAGAACCTATCAATCCTGGTCTCACAGCCGCCTATGCACCAATAGGTCAGGTATTCCCGAGTCTACGACATCACCAATTGATCTCTCGGGAGAAGGAACAACTCAACCAGAGACGGGTCGGGTGTCGATAGAAACACAAGATCCCAACCCATTGAGAACCCTAATACATATATACAATGACGACGAGATCACAGAGACTTCTTGTGGCACCCTGGTGCACATCCAAGAGGAAGAAGGTCCCGAAAAGACCTTTTCCCCAAGTCTCGAAAAGGTCTCTTCTGCTAGGCCCGGGGTTCAGGACCAGGGAATCCCACAAAAGGAAGTTGAAGCTGAAGGTAATATCCACATAGGAAAGTCTGATGAACCGGAAATAGATGTAGGCCCAAGTGACGAGCCTCCGCAGAAGGAAATCGACAATTCCATGATCAATGAGCAAGTAAGTGACAAGTCCATACACGACACCTCTATCTTGCCCAATACTCAGAGCCCTAGTGAGAAACAAGTGGAAGTGGGATCTACAAGGCAGAACGAAGAAGTTTGAGAGCCCAGTCTCGAACAAATTTACATTGCGGGAAGCGTGGAAAACAATCTCACATGGGGTGATCAACAGATACCATACCTAGTAGATGAGGTCACCGACATCTATGCGATCTCCTATGATCAAAAGAGAAAGGCTATTGTCCAGAGGACTGCAAAGAATAGACGAATCACCCTGGATCAGTCCATCATAGTCATCACTAAGGAGAAGTTAATTGATAAAACAGACGCCTGTACGTCTAAGCTGATTGGTGCGGGAAAATCCCTCTCAAAGGTCGCCCAAGACAGATCCAGGAGAGATGAAAAGGAACTTTCCTCCACCCAAAAGGAGATCGAACACTTGTGCCATATTGCCGATTACTATAAGGGTGCTACACAAACAAATTTGTATTTAAAATATGAGTTTGGTAAAGTTTACGATGAGTTCAAGAAGGAAAGACAACGGTTAATCTCGAATATAGCTGAATTCCAGGAAGACACTCACATGGAACTCGCGACATGTAAGGAAATGGAGCGATGGTATGAGCAGTGGAGAGGCTCGATTTTATTGAGGCAATCTAGAAAGGCCTAGAAAAGGAATACCACGACATTAAACTAGTAAGTGAAAGCAGTCTCAATCGCATGAAACGATCGACCGAATACTAGGCCAAAATGTCTCGAATCCCATGCAAAGAAATCCAAGAACAGTGGGTCAAATGTCAAAAGCACTGGGATAAAATCAATAAAATAATGAAAGACATCAGACTCCCCGAGTATGGTACCCCCGATATGTTTATCAACCTAAACAAAATAATCAAGCTATGCACCGAACATGATGCGTCATGGGTCGAAGATTGTGCAAAGATCACTGATGCAAAGCCTAGGCAAATACAATAGTTCGTAGGACATCCAATCAAAGCTAGAGCCATACTTCAGAAGTTGAACTTCAGCCTCACAAAATATCGGGCGCACGTAGCAGACATCAAGGGAATATATGCGGCTCCAATGTAATAACACAGGTTTCCATGGGCCAACACCTGTGAAGAACTCTTTATCAGATGGTCTAATTATGAAAGAGTCCACCCTTTTATAGAAAAAAACTCTGATGGACCGTTGAAATACGCCACGTAGCGACTCTTGATTAGCTCAAATTGTATTTTACCATTAATTACTATTAAGACTTTACACTATAAATAAGAACATCAATCGATGGTTAAAGGGTCAATGGTTGTTGTAAGAACTCTTTTCTTTTCGGTTTTTGATAATTATTTTGAGACTACTATGAATTAATAAGTCCTTCTGGACCAGAGACAAGCTATTTTCATCAGATGTAGTGATTGGAGTTGGAGAAGAATTACTTCCTTTCCTATTCCATGAATGTTGCAGTAAATGAGTAAGAGCAATTAAATTCTGTTGTCAAGTTATCTGTTACAAAGTTTTGATGTTCCTTGCTTTAAATGATGAAAGTAAATCATTGTGATTCTATGTGATGAATGTCTTGGTAGATGAATTACTTTTCTTGCCGTGACATTGATTACAGTTGTGTTTATTTCTCTATGTTAAGTAGTTTACCTTAGCTGTGTGGTGAATATCCCGGTAGATGAATTATTTTTCTTACCCTGATCTTGATCATATATGAATCTTATTTCTTCTAAGTAGCTTTTTCAGACAACAGTTGGATTCTCTTTCAGTTAAAGTATTATTACTAAACCCATTTGGCATATGATCATTGTCTGCATGTTCGAGTAGCAGGTTATCCCAAGATCGACCCCTTCCCAGTAGTTAAAACTCTTGTCCTATCTTCGCCAAGTTGGTTTATACTGGCTTGCATCTCTTGTACCTGCCACACTTAAGAGAAAATATAGAAAAAACTATTTTAACTGAAGGAAGAGCATTCACCAGAAAACATAAAAGCTCATCGATAATTTGGCCAGATTGTAAGATCTAAAGAACCATTCGACTCCAAATGATGCAGAGTCTAGTTCGGCCTCAGTGGAGGGTTTGGTTCCTGCTATTGAATTAGGGGATTTAAGCCCCATCAACACACATCCAAGAAACCCTCCATGGTGGAAGAAAATAAAAATGACAGAGCAGATGATTCTATTAATCTATTGCTTGAGAAATATCTCACGCGATAGAGGGACAAAATGATAGAGAATTTTCCCACATCCTTCAATGCTTGCCGATAACAAAAAACACGTCTTCATCAAGAGGCCACTTTGGAAGTACCTCACCTTTCAAGGTACAAGTTAATTTTGATATTCCCATATTTTACGGACAGATAGATGTGGATGCCTTAGAAAAATGGTTAAATATGCTAGAAGGTTATTTCTTTGTTCATAATTTCTCTGACAGGGAAAAGATCACCTTCGTACTCCTTAAGGTTCTCTCCCATGTCAAACATTAATGGGAAACTTACTGGGAGAAAATTTCCATATAGGAGTATGGAATATATGGGGCCGAGCCCACTTGGGATTTTTTTGTGGATGCGGTAAAGGAACAACATTAACCTGTTGGCAACTATGAGGACCAGTACATGAGATGGACCACACTATGGCAAGAAAGGGGAAAAGTAGTTCCAGAGTTCACCAATACCTACCATACCTTGTGCATCAAGATGGGTATCAAAGACTCCAAATGACATTTGGTTCTAAAATACCATGGGGCTCTACACAGATACATCCAAACTGAAATGGATATTCTCGACATCTCATCACTCCGTTCTACTTATCGATATGTTTTTAAAATCAAGCAGAAGTTTAAGCACCGGAACAAATGGGAGTTTGGGTCTGCAAATACGCAACAACCAAAGTATGATAAAGACGACCTTAAAAAACAAAATCTCGAAAACCAGTCCAAGCCATAGGAAAAGAAGCATCACGGAAAGACGAAGAAGGACACTAAAAAATGGTGTGATTTCCACAAAATCCCCTAGCACAACATCGATGAATGTCGCTCAAAAAATTCACTGGTGGCCGAGATAAAAGACAAGGAGTCGAACCCTGATTCAGAATTTGATTATGAAAATACTGATAGAATATAGATCATCGACACAGACCCCAATGCTATTGTTGTGATCAGAGCAATTCAACTAGAAGAACCAATAGATTATGAAGAGGGGGGGCACCTTTTTCATTCACATATGTGGGTGAATGGGACCTCGCTGCATTTTATTGTTGATAACAGAAGCCATAAGAACCTCATATTAGTAGAGGTCGTCAAATAGTTTGGATTGTTGACAACACCACACCCGTAGCCATACAACATTGTGTGGCTTTTCTAGGGATCAGATCTTCGTGTTAGCCAACAGTACCGACTGTCATACGAAATCTATCCCTTCAAGGATGAGGTATTACATTATGTTTCCCCCCTAGATGTCTGTGATGTTGATGCAGGAGAATCTCTCCACGTCATCCAGCCAACCATGTCAACGCGTGCATTCAAGGATGAAGAGAGGCGCAACCCTGATCTTCTATTTTGTAATTGAATGTAATTTAATGTCTAGGCTGTTGAGCCATAGAGCCATGCCTTTGCACAGGCCGTAGATAAGATAGGCCTTTAATTCTTGTAAGGCTGATATTTATATCCGATAGCGGACTAGACAACCCATTCAATGTAATTGAATAAGGTAGGTAGATTGGGGGAAGCGCTCGAAGAGCCCCCTCAGGTAAAAGAGATTTTGTATCTCATTTTGTAGTGTTGTAGTTGAAGTTGGGATAGAAGAGAATCTATGAGTAGAGAGCAGAAGAGAGAAGATCCGAGACCTTGTTACAGGCCGTGCTCAGGAACACCTTGTACAAACAGGCATTTTCATTTTAATATAAACAAAAGTAGTTTTTCTTGCATGTATTTCTGTGTTGAATGAATGTCGGTGAGTGTTATTTATGTGCTGTAGATGTATGTTGTAGGTTTGCATATGCAGGAGTTGGTTTGATTTCAGGTGAAGGTATTTGAGGTTTCATGCCAAGAGGGCGTGAAAGAGTACTGCGGTCTCTAAATACCAGTGCATAGAGGTTGCACTTATGAATTCTGTAGATTCAGATAAAGACGTGCTGCGGCACAAGAACTAGAGTCAACAACTTAGGAGAAAGACCTCAAGGTTGCTGAATACCTTGGAGGCTAGGCTGTGTGGGAGAAGACACAGTTGCAGACAAAATCTCTGAAGAGTTCTGTGAAGCTCTGCTAAGTGGGCATTGAGCATATGCACAGTGGTGCATTGGGAAGAACTCTGTTGTGAGTTTAGGAAGAAGAATCAGAATCACTGAGGATTCTATGAAGCTCTGGCAATTGGGCATTGAGTAGGTGCAAGGAGTGCACAGAAGAGGACATAACTACTAGAATTTCTAGGAGAAGATACTCTGTCAGGTGGGCATTTGAGTCAGTGTGCAGACAGGCACAAAAGAGAAGAGAACTCTTTGAGTTCTAGAATTTAGAGGAAGAATCCACTGAAGGGATCTTCATAGGGTTGCTGAACACCCTGTAGACTCAACAAGAGGTTGCTTGAGAGAGAAATAGCCAGGAGGGCATTTCATTCTCCATTTGTGGGAGAAAGGAACAAGGACGAGTTTCTGTGGAGGTCGAAGCTACAGGAAAGCTAAGGACGGATAACACCATTTGTGTGCATGTGAATACCCTGCAGAGTGCAGGAGTTGAAGAATCCTTCGAGGGTTCGAAGGAAGGAAGCTCAGGAGGAGTGTACAAGAAGGATGGATTTGAACCATCAGATCTAGAGAAAAATCTTGTCAGCCGTTAGATTTGGCAAAGGAGCAGGAAGGTTACAACCGAGTTTCCAAGGTGTGAGCCCAGGAGATTGTGGACTGTCGGATGTTCACATAGATACCCGTCAGCTGTCAGATCAGCCGGAAGGTGCATGGTGTTTAAACCATCAAGAATATCCAAGGTGAAAATCCCGATGAGAGGCATGGCCATCGGGATATCGGTGTTCATGAAATTGGGAGTCACGATGACATGAGATCGAGAATTTTCATAGTGAAAGTCCCGGGAACGATCTGAGCCGTCCGTTTGTGGAGACATGTGGTAGAGATCGAGAGACCCATCGGTATATCGGCTACTGGGGTTTTGAGTTGACAGAGGATTTATGTCATCGAAGCATCGAAATCTCCAAACATCGAGATTGGATCAGGGCGGTCCATCTTGAAGGGATGCGTGGCAATGAGCGAAGCCTTCGGGAAAGGTCCCGATAGGAGAGCCACATCAAGAAATCAAGCATTAGGATATCGGGAATCCCGTGGACACGGGGTTTATGCATTTCGGCATTGCGATGTCCAAAACCTCAAAAGGAGGTAAGGCTGTAGTCTTATGAGGACTAGTCACATGGACTAGGAGCCTAGCCGAAAGGGCTAGTGCGTAAAGAGCGCGTCGGCGAATCAAAGATCGGGAGATCGCGAGGATAGAAGTTCATGACATCAAGGATCGTGAAACCCTAAATCCCGATAAGGAGATAAGACTGCGGTCTTATGAGGACTAGTCATATGGAATAGGGGCATAGCCAGGATGGGCTAAGGTCGGAAGGGAGCGCATCGGTGAATCGGAGTTCGGGAGTTCGAGAGGACAGGAACTCTCGACATCAGAAAATAAGAAACTCCAAAACCCGAAATTAAATCGGGGAAAGGTTATAGGAACGTGCAGAGGCCGTAACAAGAAAAGGGAAGGACCTGTGGATCGGGTTGTCATCAGAGATTCTAGCAGGGAATCGAATGAGCTAACTCAGCTCAAAGGGGAATTCAAATGATCCTGTGAGAGGACGTAGAGAGTGCGTCTGCATCTGCATCAGATGTTATCTTGTTCCAGCCATATATATGGAAGTGCCATGCTATTTATGAGTCTCGACCCCGTAGTTTCATTGTTACTCTGGGGGGTCATCTCTATAGGATACCGAAGGTAATTCCGACTATTGTCCCACCTAAACAGTGTCGCAAGGTAGTATCTCATACTACAAAATTCAGCTTCTTCATAGTCTATTCAAAGCATGAACATAAGAACACCAGTGCAACCTTAGTCCAAACACCTTCTATCCAACATAAGAAGGTTGAAAATATTGCAACAAAGTGTAAAGATTCCTTCTGCATACATGCATCTCTTGTATCTAAACTAGTTAAAAAGGTCCAACCCTTCTAGCCACAGGTTCGTGACAACCTTCAACAAGATAAGCAACAAAAATTCTCCAACAAGGCATGCAACTCATCGAGATGCTGATTAGACAAATTATTTTCCTGTTGGCATATTTACAGGAAGAATGTGCTTGTCATCAATGGAAAGAATAGAAGGCGAGAAAGCTCAGGAGGAAGAGATACAGTGGTGTTGTTGGGTATTTTACCCTACGGACTAATAAGCTAGGGTTCTAAGCCTATATGCAGATCATGACCCTTCAGATTTAACCTTTTACCTTCTACCCAAAATCTCAACCCCTTTTCTCAGACAAGCACCGGAAGAATGAACT
>ML805295.1:318854-334321 GCA_009831015.1 Picea engelmannii
AGGTTCAAAGTTATGATTACTTCAAGTTAGGGTTGTTGACTAATCCAAAACTAGGCATGTGAGACTAAAGAAAAGTTTGATGAAAATGCTAGTCTATTGTTTTTAAAGTTAAGGAAGGTTTGTAGGAATGTGATCATATACACTAGGTCTATTACAGAGCTACAAATCAGATTTGGATGATGAAATTGATAAGGGATTTTGGTTGTGGTACATGTTGAGTACATGGTTGAGACAAGTGGTTGATGAGTTGGCGCACATACATGAGGTGTATAGTTGATGATTTTGGTACATATTAATGAGTCATAGTTGATGAGTAGTTGACACATGATTGGTACATACTTGGTACATGGTTGGATGCACTTGTTTATGGTACAGGTTGATTACAGGTTGGTGCATGGTTGATGCACTTGTTTATGGTACAGGTTGATTACAGGTTGGTGCATGGTTGATGCACTTGTTTATGGTACAGGTTGATTACAGGTTGATGCATGGTTCAGATTTATTGGTATAGGTTTACAACGGTATATCTCACAGTGATAGTGTGAAAGTGGTTCCATAATTCTACTTCTACTTCAGGGTGGCAGGATGGGGCAAGGACAGGTGGTTGTATCCACCTTCCGGTTGTAGCCTGAGAACATTGGGGGTTGTAGCCTCCTTCTGGTTGTAGCCAGAGAATTGGGGAGTTGGAGCTTCCCTCAAGTTGTAGCCTACGAAACTAGGGGGTTGGAGCCTCCTTCCAGTTGCAGTTGGAAAACAAAGGAAGTTGGTGCTTCCAATGAATGTAATTCTTCAAGACATATAAGAAAAAACATTCCATGGTTTTCTCCTGATTTGGTTTCCACGTAAAACACTGGTGTACTGTGTATATGTATGATTGTTTATTTCTTACTGCTCATTATTGGATAATAATTCTACATTGAGCTAACATTTGAAGAAAAAGGATTATAACTACGATATTACTGATTCACCCCTCCTCTTAGTAAACTAATGATACTATGGATCATCTGACATGTGTCCCTTTCGGAGTTTCGACATTCGAGACTTCCAGACTATAGAGTATTTTCATAGTGGTGAAATATCCCAAAGTAGGACTCCCGGAGTAACGTAAAAACTTATGTCACTTAATGGCATGTCACCAACCTATTGACTGCCACGTGTCATACATATTCATGATTTTCACGTGCCTGAAATGCTATATCAACTTGACACTTGTTAATGTCTTATTGTGCCACATGTCCTTAGCTAACGTGGTCTGCTGACGTGGTCTATCAACGTGTCTTTATGACGTGGTCTGCTGTGTTTTTTTTCCTTGGTTCAAATCCAATGACCCTCCAACACTTTCAAGATCTAATGGTCCATGATTCTATCATGATTTCACATTTCACTATTTGGAAGGTTAGCACTTCTAGTATTTGACTTTCCAGTCAGTGAAGTGTTGAACCAATGCCATGTGTCCTATGGCTTAACGACTAGGATTCTCTCTCAATCCAATGGTCTAGATTGGATCGTGAATTCACGTTTCAGTATTTCAAGAAGCATGCTCAGTTCTCTCAACTCGTAATCTCCGAATTCCCGAAATCCAGTATGCCACTCTCGTCAAATTGATGACCCACGTCACTCCTCCTGATCGACGATCCTTATATTATCATGATTTCATGTTTCAGTATTTCAAAGGTTAGAGCACCTCCCTTCTTCTGATTCCTGATTTCTTGATATCCGATGTTCCGATATCCTCTTACGTTGGATCAATGGTCCATGACCCTCCATGATCCAATGGTCCAAATCATATCGTGATTATGTGTTTTGCAAGTTCATGCAACACTGTCTTTGACTTTCCTGATCTGTGAGTTAGCGAAATTCCAATCACTTGCCACATGTCCTCTTGATCCAACAGATCAGATCATTTCACTACTTTGGAGTGTTAACTAGCTCCCGGGCTTATCCTCCTTACAGCTCCACTGGATCCGATGGCTGACGGGTATTATTGAAGCAGATCAACGGTCACGATCTTTCAATGGCCCTCAAGCCCATGATCACTCGAATGACTAATGTGCATTGTATCACATGATCAACATGGTCAAACTCTTGATCGGATGACTGCTGATCTTCTCATTTTGATCGGACGAATGCTGAGGCTTCTCACATTTTCCGCGCACTGATAAACTATTCAGTATTTTCAATGATCCCGATGACATATCTACAATCCGTTCTTCCTTTAGAACTTTTGATCATTGAATCATTGTTGATCCTATTGTGGTCAACAATAGTCATGGATTTCCTCTCTGTGCAATGTGCTATTCCTTCTGAGCTTTTGATCTTTTGATTATTCGCTTCTCCTGTTTGCTCTTTCGATCTTTGCACACTATTTTACATCTCTTTCTTAACTGATATATTGTTGACATCAATGACAATATAATTTTTCATTTAACAATGGATCATCACATTGACTGTTGACATCAATGCCAATCTCAGCTGTGGTTATTCATAATTAACAAGAGATCATCACATCGACTGTTGACATCAATGACAATATTTCCAATAGAGCTAAGGACTGTCAATTTGTAGGAGGAAACACGTCAACAGATCATAAACTCCAGGTATGAAATACTCTGGAGGAAAGCAGAGAGTGAAAGTGTCGAAGCCTCGAAGTGAATCTTGACCATGGATCGAGAAGGGTGCCAAGGGTTGTCGATCTTCTCTTGGTAGAAAGTGATGAATTCTTGAAGTAGACTAGAGTCGTTGATTTTAGGGGGACACGTGGCAGGAATCTGTGGACTCTGGCTAAAAGCATTCTGGAAGAGCGTGAAGGTTGAGAATTGAAATCGCTGAAGCCCGGAGTTACGAAGTAGATCTCGACCGTTGATCGAGAAAAAGGGACACGCATCAGTGAATTGTCAACTCCGAAAGATTGACGTACGGAAGAAACGAGAGTTTGAGAATTGAAAGTCCTGAAGGCCAGACTCGTAGAGGAGATTTTGATCGTAGATTCAGGGAGACAAGTGTCAATAGATCTTCCACTCCGGAATATTTTCATATGGGAAAAGCGATATTTTAGAGTTGAAACTCCCAAAGACCAAAAGGCTGGAATAAATCACAACTGTTGATTTAGGAAGGTTAGATCTAATCCATAGATCGTGTGTTAGCGATATTTCTGCTAATGGGGGTAAAATGTGAAGGAATGGGTAAAAAACCCACTTGTCCTAAGTTCAGGATGAAAATGTGTCCGTGGTAAGCAGCAAACGGATCTGGACGACAGACATCCACGTGCCTAGATCCACGACGTACAGGTGATTCCGGACCCCCTCCGCCTTTATACCTTTAAGCGGAAGGGGGGGGTTCGGAATTCGGGGCACATCTCTCCAACGACTATGATCATAGTGCCCAGATCAACGACACTCAAGGCAATTCTGGAAGCCCCTTTCCTTTCTACCTTTAAGCTGAGGGGGGGGGGTCCGGAATCAGGCGCGCAACTTCCCAATGGCCGAGATCCAAGCGCCCAGCTCAACGACGCTCGCGTGATCCCATTCTCCTCAGCTGCTCCATGTTTAACCAACGTGGGCCCTTCCCCCGTTATGTCATCTTCTGGAGCCACCTTTCCCCTTGCTTCCATGTGTCATCTTTCCTTCTCCACTCCTTAGTCCAGGTGGTCCTTTTCCCATCTCATCATCCACTCACCACCTTCCATGTGTCCCACTCCCCTCCACGTCAGCCTCCCACTAAAATGCGCCCATCACGTCTCCTCTCCTGCCTCCTCCACTTATCTCCTTTTTCCATGTGTCTCCCCTATGGCCTCTCTCGCCCCCTCATCTCTTCATGCCTTTCCCTCATATCTTTGGCACCACTATTCCCATCGTGCACCCCATTCTTCACGCTGGCCTCCACGTCTATTCATCAGGCCGTTCAGCTAATCCAGGTGACATCGCGAAGGGTCGTCCACGTCCCCGAGGTGCCAAGTTGGCCGGACCATCCTCAATCCCAAGGAAGCAGTTATTGAAGCGGTTGGTGGTGGTTAGAAATCGTCTCCGCCATAATGGGAAAGTCCAACGATGAATTAAAGGCATGTCGATTCACCCACGGAGCTGTCAGAAGTCTGATTGCATCCACCGTTGGTGCACGATTATTCAAAGATTGCAGGCACAGATTGTCAGAAGCCATGCAGACGCAATGTGTTTAATGCGACGTCTCGGTTTTGTTGTCATGGTTGTTTTGAGTATATGTAGGCATGTTCACCATTTTTGTATCTATCGATGGTAGAGCAAAGCTCCCAGCTGTAAAGTTTTAACAACCATTCTAGTTTCTTGGTTATGCATCTGTGTTTGAGATTTCTTGTTTTACGACAAACAATTTTCCTTTTCCATCTATGTTTCGTCTCATGCCAGAGAGTTCATGATCGAATTCTTCGCATGAATTAGCATAGTTATGTTATGATAAATGATTTATTGTTGCATTACTATTTTCTCTGGTTCCCTGTGTTTGAGTGTAAGAAGATCTTGCCTTTAGATGCCTACTCTCACAGTCTGTTAGGAACCTGACGTTTATAATAGTCCCCTGCACTCTTCTTATACAAGTCTTCCACCTAATCACCTTTATTACAACTCACTGTTTGGAGTTTCTCTAAGACCTCACTCGCTCATGCATGCCCGACCTAGTTTCAGAGTTGAGACGATATTGTTCTGAGTTTCCTCTCATTTGATCACTCCTTTATAACAAATCGTGACATTAAACTGATGGGTGTCAGGCTCAGCTCCTACAAGCAATCCAGGAGTGACTTCTGACTCTAACATCGTGAAAGAACAAATCTGAACCATCCGTTCAGGAGCATCATCAAGATTGTGAGATCGATGGTCCTGTCGCATTGCGAGGTCAGAACATGCTCGGGTCTTAATTTTTCATGAGAGGGATGAAATTGAAACCACTTTTTTGGAGAAAGGGTATGTGGAAGTTGGAGGTGTATTGCAGGGAGAAAATCGGTTGATCCCAAACCACTCTTGGACACGCCCACAATCGTTTGCTTACGCAAAGACATAGCCCGAGGTCACATGTAACAGGGGGCTAATGAGAAGAGTGCTCACGCTCGCAATTACGTGGTCATGTGAGACCATCTCCCAAGGTGAAAACCAGTGGTCACGTGGAGAGGAATGTTGCATAAGGTGCTAGTTCGTGCATGTAAAGTTCATGAGTACTTGTGGATCAAAAAACCTCTACGTGTATAATCCAATGACGCTGATCAAACTGAATCTGATCGAAGGGTTGTTGTTTCACTTTGTAGTTTCTTGATCAATTACGATTCAGTTACACTAACTGAATTATTATTCTGAAATATTGGAATCATTGCTCTGGGATGTTGTAATCATGGCTCTTGAGCATTTTGAGATTCCTGACATGGGTGTTGGAGATTCAGAGAGAAACAAATGATGAGGGCATGAATAAAACAAAGATGTCATGACAGAGAGACATTGTTGTTCCTCAGTAAAACAAGTTTAATTGTATGTGATTAAGGCGAGCAGGAACAGAGCGTGAAAGATGCAGAGATGAAGAACATAAGATGGATAGAGAAGAAATGGTGAAAACAAGAGACTATGAGAGAAATTAAGCGCAAGAAAATGTGAGAAGGAACACACTAATGCAGGCAGAGCAGAGCAATGTAGTAGAACAATTATGAGACTGGTAAGTCATTGATAAATTCTGTATCATTGTAATAAATTTCATAAAGAAAAGATTTATATCACAGGGTGGTAGGGTGGTGCTAGGGAGGAATATTTTCCTCAGAGTTTCAAGTGGGTTCTTGAACATATGGAGTTGTAGCTTCCATCTGGTTGCAACCAAAAAAACTAGGGTGGTAGGGTGGTGCAAGGGAGAACCATTGTTATTTGTTATACAAGTCGGTACCTGTGTGGCTGGAAGTTGGTGCTTCCATCTAATTGGTGTTGGAACACTCAGGGAGTTGGTGCTTCCTTCTAGTGGGTGCTAGAGAAACCAGAGAGTTGGTTCTCTCAACAAGTTTCATCTTGTTAAAGAAGAGTTCGTAGCCTCATTTTTAATTGGTGCTCAAAGAAAGATGATGTACAGAACTTAAAATATTTCCTATCATTCGAAGAAGAAGAGGTTTTCTTCCTTTGTGGGTTTCCTCGTGAATATATATATCTGTGTATATCATATGTGTGATTGATGTTTTTTATTTATGTTGTTCATGTCTTGCATAATCTTTATGATCACTTGGAGAAGGTTAATAATATTTTAATAGGCATAAAATTGTTTAAGCACAGTAAAAAATGATTCACCCCCCCTCTCAGTTGTCTTAGTAATTTCAACAATTGGTATCAGAGCGGGTTCCTTTTATCCAAGGGTAGATACTAGAGCTTAAAAATTACTAGCCATGAAGGAACTTCAACCAATAAGGCCCCCCTGTTCAATGGAACAGAATTTTCCTTCTAGAAAGTTAGGGTGCGAACCTAAATAATGGATTTAGGTGTAGATGTCTGGGATGTGGTAGAGACTGGTTATGTAAAGCTAGTTGTACTAGCTTCTAAGTATGACAAGCTAGAATTCAGCTTTAACTCTAAGGCTATTAATGTTATTCTGAGTGGTCTTGCAAAAGAAGAAATTTTAAAAGTTATGCACTTAGAATCTGCCAAAGAAATGTGGGACAAACTCATTAGCAGTTATGAAGGTAATGAGAAGGTAAATGATGCCAAGATTCAAACCTACAGATTACAGTTTGAACAACTAAAGATGAAAGAGGATGAAACTGTGAGGAAGTACTTTATGAGAGTTGAAGAACTAGTAAATTCAATGAAAGGACTTAGTGAAAAATTGAGGATGTCTCTTTAGTTCATAAAATTTTGAGATCTCTACCAGATAGGTTCAACCCAAAGGTCTTTGCTATAGAAGAACTTAATGATCTAAAATATCTGCGTATTGACCAAATCCTAGGAACTACGACTTCTTGTGAAATGAGGATAGGTAAAGATAAACCCACCTCTAGAGAAGCATCATTTAAAGCAGATAAGAATGAGGATTTTGATCCTGATGAAATTGAAGCAAAAATTGTGAGAGGACTAAAGAAAGGATCAGGCAAGTACCAAAGCAAGTTTCCCTTCAAATATTTTAACTGTGGAAATATAGGTCAATTTGCATCTAAGTGTCCACACAAGAAGAAGGACCAAAATGCTGAAGGTGAAGAGAAGTACAAATCCAAGAGATTTGGTAAAAACAAAAGTTTATGTGCAAACAATGATGACTGTTCAGGAGACACAGATAATGATTCTGCTTATGAAGATTAGGTTAATGAATTTATGCTTATGGAAAAAGAGGACTATGATAATAAAATCACATGAATTTATGTTGATGATGAAGAAGTTGTGGTTGACTTGGAAGGAGAACTGATCAATGCTCTAGAAGAAATTGCTAGACTCAGATTTGAGAAGAAAAAGAAAAAACAATTGCTGATACAGTTCAAGAAAGACAGTAAAAAACCTGATGAAGACTTTTCTCTGCTAAAAGTGGAATTAGAAGAGGCAAAGAAAATAAAGGACATTCTGAAACAACAGTTATTAGAAAAGAAGACAAGATGTGAAGCCTTGGAAGAAGAGGTAGTAAAAACCATAAAAGAGATGGAGAAGTTTAAATCATTGTATCTCCAAAATCTTCCAAGCATTAAAGCCTCAACAGAACTAAATGACATTCTGAGAAAACATAGATCTCCTTTGTTGAAGACTGGTTTAGGCTATGTAAGTAGTTCAAGCAACAAACAACCATAAAGCAAAGAGTCAGTAAATATGATCAAGTTCCAAGTCAGCAGACAATCAGACCATGTGAGTACTCTTCCACCAAAAGCTAATAAAGACATGATGATCCCTGATAAAAAAGAATATATCAGAAGATGGAGAAACAAATTCCAAGAATAAGGCCATCCTTCAGGTACCAAAATTTCTTCCATGGTTACTATTTTTACTGCGCTAATTTTGGTCATAAGATTGCAAATTTTCAAATTAATTTTAGAGATATGCAACTGAGGAGATCAATAAATAAACAATATTTGCAACATAGAACTAAATAGCCAATGAGTAGACAAAGATGCACCAATCAATTTGACCTATTGAACATTGATATCAAATGTTATAACTGTCATAACTTCGGCCACAAATCTGCAAACTTCCATATGAAGAATTACAAAGCAGGTCCAAGGATAAAACCCTTAGCTAGAAATTCCAGCACATGGAAAAAGAAAGATAGTGAAAAATGTGGTCTAGTACTTTCATCTCAAAAACAAAAATACCCCTGGTATATAGACAATGGATGTTCCAATCACATGACTGGAGACAAGGATAAGTTTCTGTCTATAAGTAAAACACAAACAATAAATGTGACCTTTGGAAATGATGAACCAAGTGAAATCAAGGGTAAAGGGATGGTGAGTTTAAGTAATGGCAAAGGAAAAGCCCAGGATGTTATGCTTGTAGATGGGTTGAAACATAATTTTCTCGGTGTAAGTCAAATGTGTGACAGGGGATGTGAAGTGGTGTTCACTTCCAAAGATTGTAAGATAAAGTCTGTAAACTCAGGACAAGTGGTGGCTAAAGGCATAAGGACAGAGAATAATGTATATGTGCTGAAAAAAGATAGAGAAGAGTGTCATCTAAGAAAACATGATGAAAGATGGTTATGGCATAGGAGACTTGGAAATCTAAACTTTGACCACTTAATCAAGCTCAAAAATATTGAGGTAGTAAAAGATCTTCCAAGAATATCAAAGCCACAAGATTTTGTGTGTAAACCCTGCCAAATAGGAAATCTAACCAGGACACAGTTTAAATCGAAGAACTATAATTCAACAAAGAAACCAATCCAATTTAGTTCATATGGATTTATGTGGACCATCAAGATAGGAAGGCACAGGGAAGGACAACTACTTCATGTTGATCATTGATTATTACTCTAGACTTAGTTGGGTTGATTTTCTTAAAGAAAAGATGAAGAATTTGAGAAATTTAAAATATTTAAGGCCTTACCTAAGAATCAAATAGGCAATAGGTTAAAGAAGTAAGGTCAGAAAGAGGAGGAGAATTTATGTCAAGTGATTTCAAGTATTTCTGTGATAAACATGGGATCAAGAGAGAATACACAATCCCAGGAACTCCACAACAAAATGGAGTAGTTGAGAGGCAAAACAGAACAGTTCAGCAAATGGCCAGGTCAATGATGAATGAGAAGAACATTGGTCAAACCTACTGGGTAGAAGAAATACACACAATAGTCCATATTCTTAAAAAATCCCACCTTAGACCACACAGTGACAAGATGCCTTATGAACTGTGGTATGGAAGACCTGCTTCAATCCAACACTTCAAAGTATTTGGGAGTAAATGCTACATAAAAAATAATAATGAAAACCTTGGCAAGTATGATGACAGGGATGATGAAGGCATCTTTTTAGGATATTCTAAGAATAGTAAAGGATATATATTCTTCAATAAAATATTTTATAAATTAATTGATTGTATTGATTTAAAAGTTGATGTAGGAGTCCCAGTAAGAAAGGTGAGAAATATTGAGTCTGCTACAGAGGACACAACTGAAGCTGAAGATGAACAAGTCCAAGAATCATAAAAATAAGACTCTGATTCAGATGAAGATACAAAGAATCAAGTAGACTCAAATCAGCAGACATCATCAAATCCTTCCTCCATAATTACTCAAAAGAATCATCCTGCAAGTCAGATAATTGGCGAGAAAGACAAAGGTGTACAAACCAAGAGAAGGATAATCAAAGACACCGAGCAATCACATATAGTCTTCATATCCATGGTGGAACCCAAGAACTTTAATGAAGCTAGTAAATATGTAAATTGGTTAAAATAAATGAATGAGGAACTGGATCAGATTAAGAAGAACAATACTTGGGAGCTTGTTCCTAGACCTGCAGATAAGAATGTAATTGGCTCCAAATGGGTGTTTAAGAACAAAATGAATGAACAAGGACAAATTGTTAGGAATAAAGCCAGATTGGTCTGTAAGGGGTATGCACAAGTTGAAGGACAAGATTTTGATGAAACCTTTGCACCAGTGGTAAGATTGGAAGCCATCTGAATGTTTCTTACTTTTGCATGTCATAAAAACTTTAAAGTATATCAGATGGATGTTAAGTCAACATTTATTAATGGATATCTAGAAGAATATGTATATGTGGAGAAACTTGAAGGATTTTCACTGACAGATGATCCTGACTATGTCTGTAAGTTGAAAATGGCATTATATGCACTGAAATAGGCACCACGAGCCTAGTATTATAGACTGGACAAATTTCTACAGGACAAAGGGTTCAAGAAAGGTACTATTGACAATAATCTATACATTAAGTCTGAAGGTGATGATTTATTAGTTGTTTTGGTTTATGCAGATGATATTATTTTTGGATGCAACAATGACTCTTTAGTTCAGTGGTTTTCTAATTCAATGCAGATTGAGTTTGAGATGTCCATGATAGGAGAACTGTCATATTTTCTTGGTTTATGAATCAATCAGATTTTTGCAGGGATATTTATCTCTCAAGAAAAGTATTTGAAAGAGATGTTAAAGAGGTTTCAGATCGAAGATTATACACCTGTGAGCACACCTATGGTGGTTGGCTGCAAGATCAGTAAAGATGATATTTCACCTGATGTTGATCAAAGAACATATTGATCAATGATAGACAGTCTTTTGTACATTGCAACATCTCGTCCTGATATAATGCAAGTTGTTGGAATGGTAGGTCATTATCAATATGCTCCTAAACAAATTCAATTAGTAGTCGTCAAAATGATATTCAAATATTTTAAGGGTACAATGACTTATGTTATTTGGTATCCTAGAAATCAAAATTTTCAATTAACTACATATTCAGATGCCGAGGTAAAATTGTTTGGATGAGAGAAAGAGAACCAGTGGAGGTGCATTCGTCTTAGGTGATTCGTTAGTAGCATGGCTTAGTAAGAAACAATGATCTATTTCATAATCAACTATAGAGACAAAGTACATTGTTGTTGCTACCTGCTACACTTAGATCTTATGGATGATACAAACTCTTGTAGATTTGAAGGTAACTTATACTGATCCTATTCCACTTCATTGTGATAACACCAATGCCATTAGTGTCTTTAAGAATCATGTTCTCCATTAAAAAATGAAGCATATACCAATAAAGTATCATTTTCTCAAGGATCAGGTGTTTCTGGATTAATCCGTAAGTGCAAACACAAACCGATCTCCCTAGATCCACCTGGATCTAGAACAAAGCAGGACAAAATAATACTCTTTCCCTAGATTTAGGCTAGTGAATGGACTAAGAGGAAAGAAATCATGTACATACCTTATGAACGCTTCCTTGGGTCTCTGTTGTCTAGCTTTGCTCCAATGGTCTTACACCGTCAAGACCACAACAGTACAAACCAATCGAAGTGAAGACAATTCAATATATTCAATAGCTAATCTATACATATGATCAAGGAGTTATGTAATAAAGTGACATTGGCTTTATGGGAAAGGGACATATTACTGTATTAAATTGATATAAAGTAAGACTTACAACCTGAGCCTTGATGTTGTAGATCTCCTTTCGATGACTCCTAGCTCTGATACACACACTTGCTCATGCATGAAGAAAATCAACCACTTTTGGTAACCTTGTTGGTGTCTCTAGCTGTTGTAGCATCAGTCCTTCATACAATCTTGCACTAATTCTCCAATCAATCTCTTACTAGTTTGCTTCTAACCTTTTCCATGAGCAATCCCCTCAATATATAGGAGAGGATAGATTAGTTACTTGGATATGAATGATCCCAAGATATCAGGAAAACCAGTACTTAGATAACCATTCGAATGCCAACTCATCCTTCTAGAAGATTCCCTTCTAGAAGGTTCGATATTTTATATTTTTCCTTTTTTTAAAAGATGTTTGCACCCTGATAGTTAGGTATAGTGCAAACTTCTCGCACCCCAGCTTAATGCAGCCTGCAAGAATCATGCATTCTTGCAGGCAAGGATATAGGTAGCCTGCGAACCTCCCTTAAAAATATGATTTTTGGAAAGAGACAAATGTAACTTTTCTCAGGAAAATGTTCTAGTGAAGAGCTTGAGTTCTCCATCATCATTACATCAGCATGACAACCAAAATTATGGATAACATCAGGTTACAAACAGAGTTGTTTAGCTAAATTATATTCCTTCCATAGAACAAGTTGTAGACATCTTTACCAAACCCCTAGCCCAGACACCATTTGAATATCTCTGTTAGAAGCTGGGTGTAATCCCTTCTCTCACCTAAGAGAGTCCATCCTGTCAGGGGGAGTATGTGTTGGTTGAATATATGATACCTCCGAAAAAGTACTGCAACAACTGAGGGGGAGCATGTTTTCTTGGACATTGATGTCAAAGGGCGAGAAAAGGTGTGGTCTGGATGCTACAGTTAGAGGTCTAAGCAGAATAGTGCGGCCTTTCAGAGTTTCCATCAATGCCAAAGGGGGATATTGTTGGCATGTTTATAGGAAGAGTGTGCTTGTCATCGATGGAAAGAATAGAAGGTGGAGAAGAAGGCGAGAAACCTTAGGAGGAAGAGCTACAATGGTCATTGGATTACCGATCGAAAGGACCTTCAATTGAATACCTGACAACCGTTGGATCATTCTAAGTGGAAGGACAGGATAAAATAGAAGAGAAGCACCGAGGATAGATTGAGCCATCAATCTAAGAACATGATCGATTAAAAACATTTGGTTCACGTCAAAAGTTGCGAGGAGGTTACTGTTTGGGGAATATCACTTCGGGAGAATTGGCAACTTGAAAGTCGAATTACCCGAAGCCCGAAATCTGAAATGAATAAGGACCATCGGATATGGAGAAAATGAGATGATTGTTAGATCAGGGAGAACCACATCAGTAGACCATGTCTACAAGGACATGTGGTAGACCAAGTTGGTAGAACAAGTCATAATACCATGTCAGCAAGGATACATGGAGCAATCAAACAATGACAAGACTCAATTTGAATCAACATTTCAATTACATGCAAATCACAAATCTGAGTGACACGTGGCAACTACTCAGATCGTGACACATCATCAAGTGATGTAAGTAAGTTACGTCACTTCAGGAGTTTTAACACTATCACTTTCCCGAAGTCCCGAAGTCCCGAATGCCGAAGTCCCAAAGTAAACATGAAACGTCCGATCTGAAGATCACTTCGGGAGAATTCTCGACCATCGATCTACTACAGTGGAAGGATAGTGCAAATGGAAGTATTAATTGACAGTAAGTGGTCTCCACCACTTATGACTTACTCAGTAGGTGATCACTCCTGAGGAAAATGGAGCAACGATTAGCCTAAAGTCCTGAAGTCTCGAACGCTGAAGACCCGAAGAGCCGAAGGAGATGAGGACCATTGATCTGTAGGAGGACACACGTCAACAAATCATGAAATCCAGGTACACAATAATCCAAAGGAAAGAAAAGAGGGAAAGAATCGAAGCCCCAAAGGGAATCGTGACCGTTCATAGAGAAGGGTGTCAGGGGCCATCGATCTAGACATGGTAGAAAGTGTCGAAGTCTCGAAGCAGACTAGAGCTATTGATTTGAGGAGGACACGTGGAAAGAATTTGTGGACTTCGGCTAAAAGTGTTCTAGGAGAGCGTGAAGGTTGATATATGAATTCTCCGAAGCCTAGAGTAGAGAAGCAGATGTCGAACGTTGATCGAAAAAAAGGGACACACATTAGTGGATTGTCAACTCCAGAAGATTGACATACAGAAGAAACAAGAGTTTGATAATTGAAAGTCCTGAAGGTCGGAATCACGGAGGAGATCCTAATCGTAGATTCAGGGAGACAGGTGTCAATAGAGCTTCCACTCTGGAAGATTTTCATATGGGAAAAGTGATATTTTAGAGTTGAAACTCGTGAAGACCGGAAGGCTGGAATAAATCACAGCTGTTGATTTAGGAAGGTTATATCTGATCCGCACATCGTGAAAGAACAAATCTGAACCGTTCATTCAAGAGCACCTTCAAGATCGTGATATCGATGGTCCCATCGCATTGCAGGGTTAGAACATGCTCGGGTCTTAACTTTTTGTGAGGGATCCGCAATTGAAACCATGGTTTTGGAGAAAGGGTACGTGGTAGTTGGAGGTGGATTGCGGGGAGAAAAGAGGTTGATCCCAAACCACTCTTGGACATTGCTGCAATCATTCACTTACACAAAGATGTAGCCCAAGGTCACATGCGACAGGGGGATAACAAGAAGAGATCTTGTGCTCGCATTTACATGGTCATGTGAGACCATCGCCCAAGGTCACAACCAGTGGTCATGTGGAGAGGAACGTTGGGCCATGTGCTAGTTCACACATGTAAAGTTCATGAGGACTTGTGGATCAAAAATCCTCTACGTGTATAATCCAACGACGCTAATCAAACCAAATCTGATCGAAGAGTTGTTGTTTCACTTCGTGGTTTCTTGATCAATTACGATTCTGTTACACTAACTGAATCATTGTTCTGGAACATTGGAATCATTTCTATGGGACGTTGGAATCATGGCTCTTGAGCGTTATGAGATTCCTGACATGGGTGTTAGAGAGTCAGAGAGAAATAGATGGTGAGGGCATGAATAAAAGAAATATTCCATGACAGAGAGACACTGTTGTTCCTCGGTAAAACAAGTTGAACTGTATGTGATTAAGGCGAACATGAACATAGTGTGAAAGATGCAGAGATGAATAACATAAGCTGGACAGAGCAGAAATGGTGAAAACAACAGACTGTATGAGAACTTAAGCGCAAGAAGATGCGATCATGAACAAACTGTTGGATTACTGAGAGGGGGGGTGAATTAGTAATAGCGTAATTATAATCCTTTTTCTTGAAATGTTATATCAATGTAGAATTATTATCCAATAATGAGCAGTAAGAAATAAACAATCACACACATACACAGTACACCAGTGTTTTACGTGGAAACCCAAATTGGGAGAAAACCACATAATGATTTTTCTTATATGTCTTGAAGAATTACATTCATTGGAAGCACCAAATTCCTTTGTTTTCTAGCTGCAACTGGAAGGAGGCTCCAACCCCCTAGCTTCTCAGGCTACAACCTGAGGGAAGCTCCAACTCCCCAATTCTCTGGCTATAACCAGAAGGAGGCCACAACCCCCAATGTTCTCCGGCCACAACCACCTGTCCTTGCCCTGTCCTACCACCCTAAAGTAGAAGTAGAATGATGGAACCACTGTCACACTATCACTGTGAGATATACCGCCGTAAACTTGTACGAATAAATTTGAACCATGCATCAACCATGCATCAACTTGTACCTCAACCTGTAATCAACCTGTACCATAAACAAGTGCATCCAACCATGTACCAAGTATGTACCAATCATGTGTCAACTAGTCATCAACTATGACTCATCAATATGTACCAACATCATCAACTAT
>ML805295.1:342578-364143 GCA_009831015.1 Picea engelmannii
TGCGATGCGCTTTTTAATTTTTTAGCCAATTTTGTATAGTTTTGGCCCTTTTGTTGTGCTGTGGAGTTAATCCTTGTGCCATGAATGACTGTTTTTCTGTGCTGATGATGCGTAGTTCTTGTCGCCCTGTGCGGACGAAATTTCAGTGATAACACAGGTCATTGTTTTCATGCAGTAACTCTATTATCCTCTCTAGTGTCGTCTCATCCCAGTAGTCTCCAATTCTTGCCATTTTAGGATTTTCTCCTGTCCCAATGTTGACTTTCTTGACTTTGATTGGTGAAGAAAATTCCTCCGACTCCATAGATGGAACTTCCACCTCTCATTCTCCTTCAATCGATGTGATCTAAATGTTTCACAGATCATCTTCATCTAGTGCTTCCTCTTCGACATGATAACATGAGAGTAACTCTTTGATTGTATGTCTATTATACTGTTGATATTTTGTCATAATTTTGGCCTCCGGTTCATCAAAAAAGATCACTCCCTATATCAACTTTAGAGATGAATCAATGTTGGGGTTCTCATGCTCAAATGAGAAGGTTACTACAAAAATTTGTTGTAATACTGTCCATTCTGTAGTTCCTCTGTGTATCTCCTGGTCTATGTACCAGTTCCCTAGGATCCCTTATAATGTATGAATGAAGTGATGGGGCCATTCCTCTGCTGGTATCATCCTCCATTGTGTTATGCATTTCTCTAGGTGTTCAACTGGTGTTCCTCTCCCATCATATTTCTACACTGTAGTGCTCCTCTATTCTACACCAATTACAATGCACAATATCCATTTGCACTAATACCAATCATGAATGTTTATTTGTGACCACCCCACCACATTGCAAGTGTTTCCTTGAATGGAATATCTAGGGATAAGATCCTCTAATTTTCCAAAACTTCCTCCTCATAGTTTTTCAATAATTACTCTAAGTCATTCAACCCATGAAAACTGGGAGGTTCTCTTATCTATGTACCAACCCATCTTACTGCACAATATATTCTTACACACCTCCTTGTGGAGACTTCATGTAGTCTCTGCATCCAATTCTCCAGACCCGTATCTGAGTCCAAAGCACATGATGTAATACTTGTCCAGCTGATTACCCCATCTGCAGTTGGGTTGACAATATTCTTATCATGCAATGGTATTGTATAACTGATTTATTTCTTCCAAATCCAAACAGATCACCTCTACAAACCTTTCTCCTTTTGAAGGATCCAATGATGCAATAACTCTATATTTGCCTGATTCAAAAGTCATTTTCCTTGTCTTTAGTTTGATCACATACTGGTTATCAAATTCCCAATCCAATCCAAGTAATGTTGGGTAAGGTGTTGTGCCATCTACTATCTCTATTACTTCAAAATCTACCATAGTGCACACTCGATCCAAATCTATTGTCAAACCTTTAAGTCTTCCAATTGGTAACACTCTGTGCTGATTTGCTAGTTTCAACTGGAAAACTGAATAGCCTTATGTGGGTTCCCCCATACACTTCCATGTCTTCTTAGGAAATGTGTTTACTTCAGAGCCTAAAACCAGTATGATATCTCTCATGTTGAAATCCCCAATGTTGTAATTTAGCCTAAATTCCCTGCTTGTTCATCTTCTTGTATGGAGATGATTGACTATTTTATGCTCTAACTTCCCTTCTACCTATGTGTTTCATATTTTTACTAGATTCTATAAGAATTTCACATATGATGGATCATTTAATAACTTAACACAGGATTGCATAAAAGTCTTTATGGTACTTACTTTCTCTAAAGGTTGCCCTTTATGAGTGTGATCCATTAAACATGGCATATTGTATATTGGTGGGTCCTAAGTTTGCTACACAACTGATGTAGACACAATTTTCTCCTTGAGAATGTCCTGTCTGGCCTCCTTAAATGTTTCTTTTTCTTTCCACGCGTCAAACTGCTTTTGTGGCTCAATATTATTCTTTACCCATTGGTGTTGAGTTGGATCTTGTTTTTCTACATCAGATCCTATCTTGGCTCCTCCTTGAGTAACTATATTGATTTTTTTCTCATCATCCTTGGCTTCTGTAGAAATCCACTAAACATTCTCATTGTTATGGTTCCTTTTTTCATGAATCTTTACCCAGAGTGTTGGGAAGTCTTTTGTGTCATAGTCTACTGCGCGACAATACATACATGTCGTAGGTGTAAGTGGACAATCTATTGCATAATGTCATGGTTGTTGAAAGTTGTGGCATACTACTAGCTCTCGTCCTTGTCCAAATCCTCCTCTACCTTTGAATCCACCTCTATATCCTCGCGATGCATTATATTGGGGTACCTGGTTATACTTCACGGGATTATACTATAGTTGCGCATTGTTGTACTGTGACTATGGAGGGTTGAATGGTGGTGGAACCTGGTTGAGCTGAGGTACAACTTTCCTTGTCATCATCTCTTCTTGCACCCTATAGTGTTTGAATTTCTTTTCCTCATCAGTTCCAACTTTCTACAGTCCTTATCATAAATGACCCACTGATTTGAAAAAATTGCAATATGAAAATTTTGGTACTGTCTTATACTTCTTCATCGTTGGACAATGATATGGATCATTCCCATTCATCTTAAAAATATCACACCATGGTCCTCCTGTTGGTGTTGGCCCTCGACCAAGTTTTGGGAGAACCTTGGTCATGTTTGACCATTTTTGGGACTTCGACAGGTTGGTCAAAGACGGAGCGCCCAGGCGAAGCAGAGATCGTGGGATCTCACACTTTTTGTGAGATTTTTGGGCTTTTAGGGTTTATGTAATAGGTATGATATGTCGTCCCATGGGTCTTACCCATGTTTAGGACCTTTTTGTAATGTATAAATAAGTAGCTAGGAATTGTAATAAGTAGATCTGGAAGTAGATCTGATTAGCTATTTGCAAGAAGATGTGTTAAGGATTGTAGAGCTAAATACAAGTGTTGTGTAAGTGCTTTGTGCATAGACTATGTAAGGCTGTGTCGTGACTTAACTCGAGGAAGGAGGATCTGGCGAGGTGTGCACAGATATCCTGTCCTATGCGGTGTTGGATCTGTGGCTTGGTGCATGTAATCATATTAGAAGAAGCTAATAAAGAAGAAGAAGAGTTGATGGACGTAGCCCCACACTGGGGTGAACCACGTATATCCTATATTAATGTGCTTTGTGTAATGTGCTCCTAATGTTGTGTTTATATTTTCTTAGTGCACTATTCTTGATGTATGATAGATAGATCCATGAATGATTAGTTCTTATTATGTGAATGAATGTTATATCTGAGATTATGCTAAGTGATTGGAAGTGTTAGATCTGTTTACTACTACGCTGATCTACAATTAGGGTTAATATGCGAAGTAAATAAGACTCATATCTTGATGCATGTTATTGGCTAAGTGTTGTAATCAAAGATCTGTGTCCCAGCTAGGTTGTAGACACTTGAGTGCTTCAACCTCCTCTGCCTCTACCTCGGGTGAGACTTCATCTGCTTCGCAGGTGTTGCCGAAAGGGTCGATAGTTAGGGTTTTGTTGGTGCGCTATTGAAGCATTGAACCTTGGGTATACCCCTGTGCCAACAAATGGTTCCATTGCCGGGACCTAAAACTGTGATTGCTGGGAACTGAACAAAAGAGAAAGCTCCATGCGTAGATCTGTTGTTGTAGTGCCCAGTATTCTACTTGACATGTGAAGCTCTATGCTAAGAAGGGAACCAGATCTGAAGAAAAGAGGTAATATATTAAATCTTTGTGCTCTGGAAAAGGTAAGATAAGTGGAAATTTTTGTTTTGAAAGTATGAATTTGGGTATGTTTGATAGATTTTTTCCTAGTCTGAAAACTAGGGCACAACTAGAAGAAAAAATATTTGATATGAATAGATCTGATAAAGGTAGTGAAAGATATGTTATTCCTATGCATAGAAATAATTTTTGGACTAACAACCGGATGTAGGATCCTAGAAAGAATTTTTTGCAGGTCCATCACTATGATCCCAGTGCGCAGTACAGAAAAAGTTGGGGATCATTTAAAAGAAAGAAAGGATTGACATTATGTTATAGTTGCAGAAGACCATGTCATCTTTCTAAGGAATTCCCTGGTAGAGGTCCTAATTGTCTTTGTTGTAAATTTGTTGGTCATGAAGTTTTGGATTTCCCTAGAATGATTGCTAAAGTTGAAAATATGAACATGAGACAAGAAAACCATGAATAAGGTCAAAAGACTAAGAATATGCTAGATCACCAGAAAGAATCATAGGCTATATTATTGTAGATGAAAGAAACATTGAATGATCACAATGACATCAGTTTACCAAAGATCTTAAAAGAGAATGAGTGCATAGAAACAAGAATAGGAGACTTCGACATAGAATGTGTATAGGATGCAGAAACACAAGTGAATATCATGACAAAAAGTACTTGGGAAATTTTGGGAAATCCTTCTATGGTTCCTTCATTGGGAGGGATAGGGTTGTTTAAAGGAAATATGATAACACTATGTGGAAGACTTACTCATGTACCTATGATTTCCCATGGAGAATTGACAAAAGAAGAATTTGAGGTCATTAAGTTTGTTGAGAACAACACTCCTTTTGCACTTATTTTAGGAAAGAACTGGATTGAGAAAGATCATATCTGAAGGAAAGAAGAAGAGGAAGCCACAACGAATAAAACACAAGAATTAAGGGATTTCATAGCTAAGATAATAACATGATTAATAGAAGAACAAGAGGAAAAGTTGAAGCAACTAAGGGCCACAAAATTAGCTGTCAAGGTTGAAAGAATGCAAGAAGGCTTAAAGAACCTATCCATGCAGGAGAGAAGAGCACCTACCCCATAAACAATAAGAGAAGAAGTATTACTCTCGAACCATTTGAAAGACCCTCAACTGTGCAAAGTTACTATGCTAAGAGAGGATAAGAATAGAAATAGAAAGAGGAATCCAGAGACTCAGATCACAGGAAAGAAGGCCAAAAAGCTCAGTAAGAAGAGATAAAATTTAGAAAAAATGCAGGAAGCTCCAGAAAAGACTTCACAAAAAGCAGGCTTGTAGAACTTGAACCTCACCAGAATAACAAAATAACACAGATTGGTACTTTGCCATGATGAAACAATATTACCGTTGGAGGTGTCCCGATCATTAGAACAACGCTCCAGAATGGTTAGAATCATATTTATTGCTGGAAAAATTGCCATTAGACCATTGGGACCACGCCACAACAGATGAATCATATTGATTGAGGCATTCTTACCCATTGGAGGAGTCCTTTATGACGTTGCCTATTTATCCCATCGAATGTCGCACCGAGGACACTTTTGCAAATCAAGATATTTGAGCTAACCGATAACTGACTGCTACCGCACTGTGCTTTTGAGACCTCACCACCAGAATTGCTTACCTTGACTGTCTAGTCACTTACCTGAGATATTTGATCATGAGCGTGCATGTTGGGTGACCTTAGCGCAGTAGAGAAATCCATAGAAGATATTTTGATAGACCTTATGGTTGATAAAGTCATGTCTGTGGGAGTACATGCCTCATCGACGGTCAGATTTCAATCATCCCCCTCGAATACACATCAATCCAGTCGATTTGGGCCATCCTGAACCACGATAGAGAAGAGAAGCAAGCACCGCGATGACCTGGTGAACATGAACCTCATCCCGTTGGTCTTTCCCGACTACATCCCACCTCTGACTAGCATAGTTAGTCATGACAACGTCCCAAGATATTTCAAGTACACACTCATCACGATGTACCTCCCGAAGGGGATACATGCAGTTGGACCACAGCTAGGACTGATCCCTGATCTTAATATCATCGACTTTAACCTGGGAGATAGGAGAATTATGCACTGCTCACACCACATAAGTACTTGACAAAGATGACTGGGAAGAAGCCAAAGATAGTCCCCCAACCATGGATTAAGGAGATCATGAGGTCCACCATCCTTAACTTCATGAAGATACCCCACTTTGACAAACATCAAGAGGTTAACACATGTGTTAAACTCCTCCTGTCGTGCTACCATGGAGGTTACCTATGGTTAGATCGATGCCTGACTATGGATCTAACGCTAATCCACATGATCACTGGACTAAGCGTGCAAGGATCGGACCCTCAGGATTTTTACCCAGGGAAGTCTACAGATCATACCTTGGCACAACAAATAAAGGAAACATATGGTGATGTGGAGAAGGGGAAGCAGAGATACAAGGTAGCCTCCATCCAATATGGTGCAATGTGCCTAGATTTCCAATTGATCATTGGTAAGCTCATCAGGAAAAACAAACCAACGCAAGTCACGGGGTTCGTAGTTGACCTTGCAGGGAAGTGCGTTGACGGGATGCAAATGAAATAGGCGAGCTACCTCGTCAATGTGTTGTAGAAGGACTGTTACAAAGTTCAGGACCAAGGCTACGAGTTCCACTTTAGCTGGTTACTAATACTCATAACATTTTTTGCTTGGGAGATGCCAGACGGAGCGACATTCCCTGAATTTAAGCCATCAAAACCCTTGGGCACGAGGTTCACCACCTTGTGGTATTCAAGCGATATGGAAAAGTAGTGGCATTCAAACACTGTCTTCCACACTTACTACTTATAGCTCACGCGAGCCATTGATTCGTTCCCCCGAATGACTTCAAACACCTTGCATACTTACAGGCCACTGGCAAAGTTTTGTGTAGACTGCCACTTCATTTACATCATTGCACACAGGGATGAAAACAAGGAGGAGATGCAGTCATATTACAAATTGAATGAGGAAGATATGGTGGAGATAACCAAGGAATGGCCAGCTGAATTCCTTGAACCAGTTGGAGATGCATAAATCTCTGACCCTGAGCTCATCAAAAGTCCTGTGGTCACCCAAGAAGAGTATGATGGACCAAGCAACGCAAAGAAGAAGAAGAAAAAGGAATAAGTGCATGAGATAAACATCACATCGGAGGAAACTGTGCCTAATTCACTTGGAGGAAGAGGAGGTGACGAAGTAAATCAAGAAGAGGAAGGCGAAGAAGAAAAGAAAGAAAAGGGCAAAGTGACACTACCTAAGGATCCCCTTATAGAGTCCGAGATGTCAAATAAAATGAAGGTTTCTCCAAAGAAACCCTCATCGCGTAAGAAGTCATGAGATAATAATCCTTAGTCACATACTGTTCTCATAGTGGATGATATTGACCTCATCATTGCAGCTGTAGCAGATACTTCAGAGGATATTTTGCAGCGAAATGAAGCGAAGCAGGAGACAATGTATGACATAATCGAGGTGGAGCTAAGAGGGGTACAAAAAGCTCTATATTCAAGCCGCACAGTGTCTACTACACCATCATCATCAGAAGGTATATAATTTGGAGATGAGCCTGCCCAACTACGAAGATTAGAAGATGCGACAGAGGATCACCTTTGTCGAGTACAAGAGGAAAAAGAGTATGCCACAGAGGCCTTGAAGTAAGTAAAGGAGGAAGCCCTAGATAAATGTCGGGTTGCGCAGTAAGAGAAAGATGATCTCCGGATGAAGTTTGAAGAGGACAAAGAGAATATCCAGAAATAAAAAGAACAACTGCTCGTGGAGAAGATGGGAGTCAAAGAGGCAGTCACTAGAGTACTTTGATCTGTGTCGGGCTTGATCCAGATGGAAGAAGAGATAGTTGAGAGTCATGTGGGGAAGCTCGTTGAAGCCATTCAACAACTTCAAGCAAGAGTAGTAGAGTTAGAAATGAAAGTAGTGCCAATCACTCCACAGGAAGTGCGAGACCAGAGGGAAGAAACTGCCAGGAGCACAGTCAAACGAATCAAGGCATTGGATTTAGAATGCAAGAAACTAAGTAACTGGAATGTGTAGACCTATGAGTGCCTTGCAGACGACCGAGAGCTCAGGAGACTGGAGGCACAACTCCAGGAGGTGAAACAACAAGCATCGACAGTGCAAGCATAGTTGAAGCTTCTTTCAACAATAGAGAAGATGAAAAGGTCATAGGAGCAACATGCAGTTCAACAGTAGATCACTGCCATATAGAGTCAAGTTATGGAGGTGACACAACGACTCCAGGTAGTGCAGGACGAAGCCTACACCTTTTTGAGGAAATCGAGGGACAAAAAACACAGTTGGAACATGTGGTCACCATAGTGGAACAACATATAGAAGGGTCTATCACTGAGAAAGTCATTGAGGAGTTTGTCGAGCAGGAGGCTTTGGTGCAAAAACAAGTCGAGGCAGCTCAAGAAAATATCAAGGCCTTCAAAGCGCTATTGCCTAGATCAAAGTGACTCGGGACGAGTCACAAGTGAGTGTTGGCAGCCAGTTGGCCCTCGACCAAGTTTTGGGAGAACCTTGGTCGTGTTTGACCATTTTTGGGACTTCGATAGGCTGGTCAAAGACATAACGCCCATGTGAAGTGGAGATCATGGGATCTTGCCCTTTTTGAAAGTTGTTTGGGATTTTGGGGTTTATGTAACGAGTATGGGATATCAGCCCATGGGTCTTACTCATGTTTATGCCCTTTTTTCAATGTATAAATAAGTATCTAGGCATTGTAAGAAGTAGATATGGAAGTAGACCTGATTAGCTATGTGCAAGAAGATGTGTTAAGGATTGCAGAGATAAATACAAGCGTTGTGTAAGTGCTTTGTGCGTAGACTGTGTAAGGCTTTGTTCTATGACTTAACTCGGGGAAGGAGGATCTGGGGAGGTGTGTGTAGATCTCTTGTCCTATGTGGAGTTGGATTTGTGGCTTGGTGCATGTAAGCAGATTGGAAGAAGCTAATAAAGAAGAAGAAGAGTTGGTGGACGTAGCCCCACAATGGGGTGAACCACGTATATCTTGTGTTAATGCACTTTGTGCAATGTGCTCTTGATGTTGTGTTTATATTTTCTTAGTGCACTATTCTTGATGTATGATAGATAGATCTATGAATTCTTAGTGTTTATTATGTGAATGAATGTTAGATCTGAGATTATGCTAAGTGCTTGGAAGTGTTAGGTCTGTTTACTATTGCACCGATCTACAATTAGGGTTAATTTGCGAAGTGAATAAGACTCAATTTTATTCATGTTATTGGATAATTTCTCTATTAAGTGTTGTTGTTACACATAAAAAATACTCACTTTGATAGTGTCACAAGTGTCATCATTACAAAGGCCGCAAGTGTCACATTTTGCTCACAAGTGTCGCAAGTGTCAGGGAAGCATACTTCCATAATGCCTATGTCGTGCCTGTAAATGAAATCAGGAGGACACTTGGAACATGTCAAACACTTTATTTAGAAGAGGAGGAAAGGTTAACTGAGCTCATGAACCTTTTTCCATCTGAAAACACTCAAAAAACTAAGTTTTTGGAGGGAAGCGCTCCCCTATAGCTATCTCAGGAGTGTCGACGCCCCCCACAAGCCATCAGGGAGTGCTATAGCACTGCTTCAGCCCTTTTACAGGAGTGCTCCTATCCTCAGGAGTGTTGGCGCTCCCCTATACACTACTAAGGGGCGTTATAACACTCCGAGTGCCATTTTGAGGGAGCGCTACCTATTTTGGGCAGTAGTTAAGTCGTTGAGATGAATGGGGGAAGGATTCTTTCATACTTGGAAGGCAGTTGGATTCGAATCCCTAGTCTAGCCATGATCTTAGGGAAGATCCTCAACTAAAGGAGGAAAATCCTCAACTTCCCCAAGGATATATCAAGTGGTTAAATCCTCTCCAAGGCTATATAAGCACACTTTCTAATGGTGAAAGGGGACTGGAAAGAGAGAATTACACCATACTTATGATCTCATAAGTGGTGCTGGAACAGAGATGATTTGGGAAGCAAGAGACCTATGATCTCATAGGGAGAAATCGGTGAAACTATCATCATTCAGATCGTGGATCTTTCGAGCAAGGGTTAGACAAGGAGGACTTGACGAAACTGCCGCAATCCATCTACGGTTGTAATTAATATTTTGTCCTCATTAATATAATTTTCTTGGCTTGTTTCTTTCTAATTCGTGTTCAATTTCACATGAATTTGTCTCTTTAGTAGATAGACCTATTTCAGACTAATCTTGATAGAGTAGGAAGTGGTCGTACTTTGTTTGTCTACAGGGCTTATCGAAGAGCGAAAGATTGGAGCTCAACTCGGAGCGTGCAGGGACAAACACCGGTAAAAGGTACTTATTTTCTCCTTCCTCCTCACACACTAGTCCACCTAGATCTAAAAGGAAGTCAATGACAATGATAAGCACTTTCTGTCTTAGAGTTAAGAGTCTATCTCTTTGAGGAGATCTACCTGTACGCAGGGAGATTTTCCTTCAACAAAAATTGGTGACTCCACTGGGGATAATCGAATCAAAACTTTTGGTTTTGATTTTTCCTCATAAGACCTTGTCTTTCACTTTGGTTGTTTTCTGACCTTGTTCACCTCTTCATATCTGATTTCATTTGTTGATTGACTCTTTACCCCATCACACTCAGCTTGATTGTCAAAATTTGATCAAAATTTTGTTTTTTTTTTACATTTTTATGAGCTTTTGAGCCTGGCGCCCCCCTACCCATATTAGTAGAGTGAAAAAACTCCCTGGAAGTGTTAGACAGAGCTTTATAAGGCTCTGGTGGCCCTTACACCAGAGCGCCAACCTTTTTTTGCACAAAATCTCTTTAAAAAATGTATTTTTTGGAGGTCCAGACCCTGTTTCTTCACTTGCTGAGCTGCTTTGTGATTCAATGATTCTTCCTTTGGCATTTGACATGCTTCCTCCTGAGAAGTAAACACCTTGTTGTTCATATTTTATGCCCTTCTTCATTATTTTTGAGTTTTTGCTGTTGAGAGCTTGAAATCGATCCCCTGCTTTCTTCTCTCCTATCCGACTGAGCGAGAACTCCAGTGAAGGACATCTAAAGTCTGTAACTCTTCTCATTTGGTTCTTTGAGGTCATCTGATCCAATCTCTTTCTCCTTCCTTTTGCGTTTTTGGTTTTCTTTCTCTTGTTTGATAGCAAAAAAAAGGGTGTGTTGTTTGTGCGAAATCTGCATTTTCTTATCTGAATGTCCTTGATCTGAAAGGGTAGTTGGCAGGACAATTTTTTCATTAAATTGATCATAATTCACATGAAAACGACAAAAGTACATCTTAATGATTAGTTTGCATATTAGTTTGCATTTCTAAAATATTGTAGCATCATATTGGATTTGATTGAGAACAAAATTGATTGAGGGCATTCCTTATCAAGTGTTTGGTAGTGAAAACAACTCTTCCTCTTTCCCTTAAATAGGTATTCATTGAAAAGAAACGATTGCTTATCATATTTCATGCATATTTTTGGGAATTGAGTCATCATTCCATCAGTTTCACTTTCGTACACCCTCTGAGTAAACAACATCCATTAAAATCAATGCTTAACTAAAATTTATTAGACTTTTTACATCTTTGTTAGCAAACCTACATTAGTTTAAGGTGTAGGGCTTTGGAATAGGTTGAAAGGATAACTTTCCAAAGCTAACGAACAAACTTAGTATCTTGCGGTAGGGAGAGTCAAATCCAATTGTCGTATTGGCTTGTTGGGATCCCCCTCTCACACAGGGGTTATGCACGAGGTCACATTCGGGTGAGTTACGGAGATTATCCCTCCGTGGTTCAACTGTTTGTAGTGGTCGGATCGTATATTGGGGGTCACTGGAAGGTATACCCACGATTATGTGTGGGAGCCTTTCAGGCTGATTTCAAACTTTTTATCCTGCCCATATGTTTCGACTGGACTGTCGACTGTACCCACCCAGGGGCTGACTACGAGTTGGTGACCTTAGTAGCCACAATCTTTAGGGTCTCACACAAGGTGACTGTGAAGGGAAGTCTCACTATACCTGGAACAGACATTGGTCAAACTCACTCGGGCTCCTTGGAGGGTAAATCCACAATTACTGCATGGAATCTTGCACCAAGGCGTAAGTCCATTAAACAGGTCGCCAACATAACTGATCCACCTGCTCTATCCCTTCCCCTTCCTATTTTGATCTCGCGATGTTGGATTTCATCACCAACTAGTGGTTTCATCATAGGAAGGTTTGTTTGATTGATTTCTTCTAAGATTCATAGCGTGTGTTGTTTGTTTTACTTAGTGGACCTTAGGTCAAGTCAGTGTTAATGGCATTGAATCCTAGGAGTACCAATGGAGGAACCCCTTCTTCCGGGGAACCTTATACCTTTCCTTCATTTGGAAACTTTGGTCCTCCATATGTTTCCATACTGAGTCTTCCAGGACTCACTATCGGATTACCAGTTTGGTTGTTCCTCACTCCGGTGATCCCGAATCCTCCCAATGTTTCAACTGCACCTAATACTTTAGATGTCAGTACACCACCCACACATCAACCTCGTGTCGACTTTTCACCTTCTTCATCCGTCAAGTCTCCTTCCATTTCTCCTTCTTCACCTAGTGAAAGCTCTAAAGCAAGTAGCCAGGTTGATCAGAAGAAGAAGAAACGAAAAGAGAAGAAGAAGAAGAACCTGGAAAGGACAAAGGCCCCAAAAACATCAGATGTTGACTCTAAGAAACCAATTACTGTTAATAGTACTGGGAGTGTTGATGAGGTCAACAAGATTAAAATGAAGAATCCAAAACCCAAATTCCCTTGCAGCCTTTGTAAGGGTGACCACTTTCTTAGGGATTGCCCCGGTCTTACCTAGGTCTTAGAAATGTGGTCCTCCATGTCATCGGCCTCTGTCGGTCATGTCGATGATACCCCGTCAACTAGTGATGTTCAGGTTGGTAAGAGGAAGAAAACTATCAAGTTCCCTTGCATGTTATGTAAAGGTAATCATTACTCTCACCTTTGTCCTCGCATGGACGAGGGTTCTTCTCTTTTGGAAAAAATTCAACTTCCAAAAGGTTATTGTAATCTTTCCTCCAACCCATCATTGGTTGATGGACTGGTCAATCCGGTTCCATCCCCGGTCAGTCCAGTTGATCAGGTGGTCAATCTAGTTTCCGGCTCGATTGTACCACGAACCCAAGTAGTTGATCTGGTTTTGGCATCGATCAACCCTGCTCTTCATCAAAAGAGTGACACCAAAGTGGTCAATCTTTTTTCATCCTCGGTCGATCCCACTCTCCCGTTAGAGAGTGACACCAAAGTGGTCGATCTATTTCCACCCATTGACCCCATTCTTCCTTTGGAGAATGAAACTCAAGTGGTCGATCCAGTTTCTCCATCGGTCGATCCCATTCCTCCATTGTGAAATGTCAAAGTGACTGATCCAGTCCCTTCCTCGACCAGTCCCACTCTTCCTCTAAAGAGTGCCAAAGTGGTCGGGCCAGTTTCGCCATCGGTCGATCCCATTCCTCCATTGAGGAATGTCAAAGTGACTGATCTAGTCCCTTCCTCGGTCAGTCCCACTCTTCCTCTGAAGAGTGCCAAAGTGGTCTATCCAAGTCCACCATTGATTGATCTGATCCAATCATCAGTCAATCCTACTCTCCTTATAGAGAGTAAACCCAATACTGCCCATGTTTTTCTCGTTAATACGGACTCTACCGTACCGGGGGGCATTTATCCTTCTCCTGTGAAACCCCCTCCAAGTAATGAGGCCATCCTTTTTTATTGAGGTGTGCTAACTAGACCTTGTCTTCCCTCTCACATTCCTTTCCATATTACAGTACAGGTTCATGGTCGAGACGTTCCTCAAATGTTGAAAGATGAAGGTGAGTCCATTAGTATTTTGTCTTCTGTTTCTTGGTATGCTTTGGGTTGTCCACAACTTTCACCGGTTACACAGAATCTGTTAGCTTTTAACAAAAGAACTAGTCAACCTTTAGGGATCCTTCCTCAGTTTCCTATAACTTTGGGAGGGAAAATTGTCTTTATCAATGTCATGGTAGTCTGAGACCCCTTGGATTTCACTTTACTCCTTGGGCGGGATTATATCTATGCTATGAAGACTCTTGTATCCACCCTTTTCTGTGCGATATCTTTCCCTCACGATGGAATAATTTTGACTATTGATCAACTTTCATTCATCGAACCCGACTGGGTTACCTCCCTAATTGGTTCTTATATGCAGACAGTATCACCCCCGCCGCATGTCAATTATGTGGCATTGTCTCCCATGACCTCAACTTTCGATGATTTAGATCCGGTAGTTGACATGGTGATCTCTTCGATAGGGTTATTGGAGCCTGATCTCCTTACCCCTGTCACGACCCTTGAAATGTGTTCCTTATCGAGTGATTGTCTTCCATCCAATGAAGATCTCCTGGAGGCCATGACCACTTTAATCCTTTGACATGGTACCCTTCCAGAGAATTATCCTCTTGGAAGCCATGATCCAGATGAAACCACAAGCATAGTTTCTCTTCTTTGTGACAAGCTCGTTAAAAAATGAAACAGAGGTCCTGAGCATAGTTCTTTTCCTGTGTCAAGCTCATTAAAAAATGAAACAGTCACCTCTCTTGAACCTTCTTTTCATCCACCCTTCTCCTTTTTCTCATCTACTAGAGAACTTGGTGACGACCTCAGAGCCGGTGAATGAATCAAGGCTTGGAGGGCATGTCTCCAGCCTTTGATGATCTTTCTGGAGTTAAGCCACTAGCTTTCAAGCTGGGGGCATACCGAGCTTAGTCTTTGTTCTTTCTCATGACCGTAAATACATGATAATGCATCTGGGTAGACTTTTATCTCTTTTTCGGACCTGTATGGATACATGAAAAAGGAACCCCCTGGAGTCTCCTTTAAGCTCTTTTCAGACTCTCTAAACATGAAAAGATTGACAAGTGATCTTGCTTCCTTTCCCACTCGTTAAACGGTTTGAAAGGGCATCTTTCGAGTGATAATTTATCTCTTTTTTGGCCTCACGAGACTAACATTACGAAAAAGGACAACATTGGAGTCATCTTTAAGTTCTTTTCAGACTCTCTAAACATGAAAAGATTATCGAGCGACCTTGTTCTCTTCACGTTCATTAAAGTATTTGAAGAAAACATCTGTTGAGCGATAGCTTATCTCTTTTTCGGTCTCATCAGACTACTTTACGAAAAAGGAACTGAGAGAGTTCTCTTTTAAGTGTTTTTCTAGACTCTATAATCATGAAAAACCTTCGAGTTTTTTGTCTTTGGACTCGCTAAAACAAACATCGACAAGCCCATACGGGACCAAACCCTTAATTCTTCCAGTTTGTTAAACCAAGGAAGAGCAACTTACCGAAGGTGAGTTATATCAAGCATGTGTTACCCTCCTTGAGCTCGTTAAATTAAAAAAAGGTACTCGTCTATCTGGATGGGGGGAAATTTGAAAGAAGCAAGCCAAGCAGTCTCTTGAGAACATTACCAAGTAATTCTTAGAGTTTCCCTTGAATACAACACTTTGTCTTTTGCACGTATTATAATCTGCTGAACCTCTGCACTGAGCCAATCCTTTGAGTTTCTTTCACTCCTCTGGGTCACCCGACGTAAGTCACAACATCCACTGCATCATCAAGTTTTGGTCCATGTCATGTTTCTGCTGTCGTGCCTCAGTGTTCAAGGGAAGTATCCATCTCGTGAGTCAGCCATCACAAATATCTTGTCTCAATACCCGTGTTAGTCCATGTTTATTTGATCTACCAATTACATCTCTATGTCTGTTTCGTGTCGTTGATGGGGGATACATCAAGGCCCTCCTTCGACGAGCCTATTCCTGTCGACTTCAACACATTATCTAGGAATTAGACTTAGAAACCAGTTAGTACTTTGGGACCTGCATGCCTCAATGGCAGGCCTCCTCATGTCTGACAGCAGGTTTGCATCATTGACCTCTGATCGGATGATTCCACGGATGTTCGACTTCAGCTCATCCATTCACATTCATTGGAATGTACTAGGGTACCTTGGGAATCATTGACATTAATGGTGATCTCCCTTGCGCTTGTTAACGATTTACATCATTGACTGGTAATCAAGTGGTTTCTGCCATGTTCGACATTAGGACATCTATTCACATGGTTAGATTTGTACTACATCGGGATCGGTAAGAAGACATTGGGTTGAGTGATCACTTTGATATGTAATTTTCCCAGGTTGCGATGGAGTTTGTTTTGAACAATGACACATATACTGTTACATAGATCAACTTTGTATTGGTCGTGGCTATGTCTTGTCATCTCGTAGATCCACTGTGTATTCTTCGTGGCTACGATCAATTTCGGTCATATGAGTATAGATCCATAGTGTATTTTCAGTGGTTATACCTTTTTATATACAATTATGGATCCGCAGTGTATTTTATGGTGGCCATATCTTGCAAGTCTTGATCACCCAAGCATAGATATGCCTGCTTTGGGTTTGAAACATGTCATAATATTTGTTGGATGTTTGTGTGAAGTTTTTGTCAGGTTCTTTGCGTCTATACCCTTGCTTGAAAGTCTACAAAGCATTTCAATTATCAGTTCTCATCTTCTAACTTCATACTTTGGGGGGAAATCTGTTACACATAAAAAATACTCACTTTGATAGTGTCGCAAGTGTCATCATTACAAAGGTCGCAAGTGTCGCATTTTGCTCACAAGTGTCGCAAGTGTCAGGGAAGAATACTTCCAAAATGACTATGTCGTGCCTGTAAACGCCATCAGGAGGACATTGGCACATGTCAAACACTTGATTTAGAAGAGGAGGAAATTTTAACTGGGCTGATGAACCTTTTGCCATCTGAAAACACTAAAAAAACTAAGTTTTTGGAGGGGAGCGCTCCCCTATAGCTATCTTAGGAGTGTTGGCGCCCCCCCATAAGCCATCAGGGAGCGCTATAGCGCTGCTTCAACCCTTTTGTAGGAGCGCTCCTATCCTCAGGAGTGTTGACGCTCCCCTATACACTACTAGGGGGTGTTATAGCACTCTGAGTGCCATTTTGAGGGAGCGCTACCTATTTTGGGCAGTAGTTAAGTCGTTGAGATGAATGGGGGAAGGATCCTTTCATTCTTGGAAGGCAATTGGATTCGAATCCCTAGTCCAACCATGATCTTAGGGTAGATCCTCAACTAAAGGAGGAAAATCCTCAACTTCCCCAAGGATATCTCAAGTGGTTAAAGCCTCTCCAAGGCTATAAAAGCACACTTTCTAATGGTGAAAGGGGACTGGAAAGAGAGAATTACACCAGACTTATGATCTCATAAGTGGTGCTGGAACAGAGATGATTTGGGAAGAAAGAGACCTATGATCTCATAGGGAGCAATCGGTGAAACTATCGTCATTCAGATCATGGATCTTTTGAGCAAGGGTTAGACAAGGAGGACTTGACGAAACTGCTACAATCCATCTACGACTGTAAGTAATGTTTTGTCCTCATTAATATAATTTGCTTGGCCTGTTTCTTTCTAATTTGTGTTCAATTTCACATGAATTTGTCTCTTTAGTAGATAGACCTATTTCAGACTAATCTCGATAGAGTAGGAAGTGGTAGTACTTTGTTTGTCTACAGGGCTTATCGAAGAGCGAAAGATTGGAGCTCAACTCGGAGCGTGCAGGGACCAACACCAGTAAAAGGTACTTCTTTTCTCCTTCCTCCTCACACACTAGTCCACCTAGATCCAAAAGAAAGTCAGTGACCATGATAAGCACTTTCTGTCTAGAGTTAAGAGTCTAGCTCTTTGAGGAGATCTACCTGTCCGTAGGGAGATTTTCCTTCAACAGTTGTAATCACAGATTTGTGTCCCAGCTAGGTTGTATACACTTGAGTCCTGCAACCCCCCCCTACCTCTACCTCAGGTGAGACTTCATCTGCTTCGTAGGTGTTGCCGAAAGGGCCGTTAGTTAGGGTTTTGTTGGTGCACTATTGAAGTGTTGAACCCTGGGTCTGCCCCTGTGCCAATAGTTGGAAAGGGGTTTGGAACCCCTGCTTCCAAGTACTATGAAAAAGTTGTACATGCATTCTTATGGTGTCCTTCTGTCCTACATAGCGTACACCAAAAAGATTCTCTTTTCTCTTTTCCCTTATTATGGTTCAGTTGAAACGTCATATTCTCCAGATCTTCCTTCATCTCCTCTATTGTTGGGTTTGTCTGCTGATACTGGTTTTCTTCCAGTTACAGGTTTTCTTTCATAGCCTCTGCCTAATCTTGGAACTTCTGTTGTCTCAAAGGATACTTCAAGTGTGGTAACAATGAGTTTAAAAATAATTACCTATGTTGCATGTCAGTAATTGAATACTTCAACTTGCCTTTCATACGTTTGAACCTCTAATCAATATCCCAAACAGACTCACCTGGTTTCTACCTGATTTCAATCATTTAATTAATCTACTAGTATTATGAGTTTGGCATATGAAAGTTGTTTACCAATAGATTTTTCACCTATGTGACAGTCTTTGGTACTCCTTGTGGAATGTTTACATCAAGGCTCATTTACTAGTGCAACATGTGGTATCTTAGTGTGATAGCTAACTGCAGAAGCTTTGTATCCTCATCCGTGATCTGCTTTGCTTCCAAGATATTTTCACAAATTAATAAATGATTTTTAGGGTCCTCTGATGCCTCTCCCTGAAACTCTGGTAATATGATCATTGGATCTTGTCTTTCCATTTTGAACTATGTTGAACTACTGCCTCTACACGGTGTAGATAATTGAATGTTACTTCCTGAAATTTCTCCCCCAGTTGATTGTCCTTGATTGGACCCCTATCCTATTGCTCCTCTTCCACTAAAATTTAGTTGTCTAAATGATAGTGTTCTTTCAGGTGTATTAGTCGCACATGGGGTTGTAGGTTCCACACTAATGCTAATCTGGACTAGAGTTCTTCCTTCTATTCTTGAACCTAGACCTATTTTTTTCCTTTCATATGTTGCACGTACTATTTCCTCAATATTCTCCATAGCCTAGACATCCTCTACCTCTTGTTCATCTCTTTCCAAGCCCTTTCTATCGGCTATGGCCCTCTTCTTGTTATTCATATTATATTGGTAAGGTATTCCGCTGCACGTCTTTCCATATTTTTCCATTATATTCTTTATATGGTCCTCTTCCATCATGATTGGGTCTATCACTTCCTTCTTCTTCCCCTTATCCATCTCCCTGTTGATATTTCAACCTCCTGTCAGTGCTTCTCGCCTTTCCCCCATGCACACAGGGAAGTTTAGTTGTCTGATTCCATGGTCATCACACCTTTGTCATACAATAAAATATTGATTGAAGTATAAAGTGATATGATGTACCTACCTTTGGGTCCCTTCAAAAAATCCTTCTTTGCAATAGTATATGACTTCGCAGTATCTACTGCAAATTCGATGATAAAACTTGCAATAATACTATCTAACCAAAAATATATTGCACATGTAAATTTATTGACTCGTTGTAAATGCATGATATCCATATGATTCCACTCTAGCTATCTGATCCTATTCGTAGGATGGGTTTCCTTCAACCTGAATAACCACTCTTGCAATAGATGCGAGAAATCACAGAAAATAACTCATGCAAGTTGCTAAACACATATTTGTCGAGATATTTCCATAGTGTCAACTTAGGGTTTTTGTTGTCCTTCTGCAAAAAGTTGAGTTCCTTTTTCCTCAACCATATTTCAATCTCCACCTTCATTGGATCCCATGGCCTGAAGATTCCCTTCTATGCTTTAAGTCTCTGAGATTTTCTTCCACAGACCCCATCCACTCAATTTTGTGCAGTTCCAGTCAACAATGGAACCATTTGTTGGTTACTTGGGCTGACCCTAGTTTTGATCTCAAATTTTTTTTCAAAAAAACCCTCAAAACTATCAGCCCTCCTGGTAAACGAGAAGGCAACCCTGTGCATAGAGTGCAAAACACAGTCTCACCCGAGATAGCTTTTGGAAGGACTGCAATAATTAGGTGTTTGCAGTATAGGAAGGAGTGGGGACTATGTTTTGGTTCTTTTCCTTATACATCACCGTCATTAATCATTCATCTACTTCTAAGATTAATTCATCGTTAAATTATGCATGCATGTTGTTATAACTAGTTTTAACCATTCATTATTTAAATGATGATTAACAGAATAGTAAAAGAAATCATTCATAACACATAAAACATAATATTTTACCATGGTTCACCCCCTCCTGGGATACGTCCACAAATATCTGGCTCTTCTGCTCTTTTATTCATTCTGCTGTAAATATGCACTACTTGCATTACATCTTCAGGATTACAGTAAAAAAAGATGGTAAGTACCCTCCGGGAGGCTGAATAGATCACACCATGCTCCTCATCCTGTGACCTAACCCTCAACCACTAGCTTATTCCACTCTACCACAATAACCATAACAAAACTCACAACAATAAATTACTTTCCAAACCCTAATCTAGACCTCCTAGGTCTGTATTTATACTACTCTACTAGCTTATAGTCATTACAATCTTGTCAACAACCCTAACCCTAACATGGTTAGGCCTGTCTACATGCGCGACACATTGCCTTTCCTCCTTCATTTTGTTTTTCCTTCTTTTTCTGCATGCTGCTTTTTTGCCTCCTAAGGAATGTGCTCCAAAAATAGAGCTTCTCTTCCAAAATTAGGCTCGCACCCGAAATAGATATTTCTCCCAAGATAGGCCTGTGTCGACAATCACTTATATTATTTAATATCACCTGTACCTCAATGCATGCAACACCAATGTTTTTCCAAAACATTATGACCACAACTTTCACATCTTTTAAACCTAGGTTTTGGTGCACTATAAGTACCATGGGGAAAAGCTGATGGAAATAAGGGAGAAACATGAAACTTAATCCTCTCGACTCTAGAAGAAACATCGATGGGAGTTTGAACATAATTTCCTCAAGCGTATACTCCCTTGTCTTTTGACTCCTCCTTTTCCCTTTTTCCTATATCTACTACTAATGTGGATCATGTGTAATTGTTTGGAGTTACAAACATTTTTAGAACCAAAATCAAGCACAAGGAAAAACAACTAAAGCATAACACAAGATACACCTTACATGACCTTACATATCCATAAATTTACCATATCAGAAAGATATAATTGTAAATCATTTGAAAATCTTTGTAGGTACATTTTGAGCCACATAATCAATCATTAAAGTACTTCACATTACACAAGGTCATTTATTAAGATAAAATTACTAAATCTTGACAAAATATAATATACCATGTGATACATATTGAAACTCCTTCGCATGATGTCTTGAATGAAAAAAACAAAATTGACTCCAACTAAAATGCACTAAGTCTACAATTCTTAATTCCTTTCAAGGAAGCATTATCCCCAGCCAGAGCCGAATGTTGTAACTTAAATAAGGCTAATAATTTTTTTTCGAATCATAATAATTTTCATGTTTTCATCCTTTAGAATAGATAAAATATTTAAATTTTATAAATATAAATGGTTAAATACATTATGCAATATACATTTATTATTTTAAAATGTAATTTTTTTAAAATAATTTCACACATTTGATCCAATGATCACAAATAAATTAGATCGACGGTTCTGTTTGATTTCAGAGTTAAAATGAATCGACACCTAACAATACAAAGAGTCCTGAAACCACCAAAATACTCACTACACACGTGGCTATACTACATTTATTTCGAGAGTTTTTCAAAATTCTCAAAACTACTTGAAAGAGGTCTGAAACTACTCAGTATCGTAGAAACTATTTT
>ML805295.1:364243-395163 GCA_009831015.1 Picea engelmannii
AGATCACACCAGGTTCCTCATCCTGTGATCTAACCCTCGATATCTACCCTTCTGAACCTCTACAACTCAACATCTTACAAGATTGGATCAGATTATAGTAGTGTTACAGACTAGTTACTTCTTCTCACACGAGTAACACTCCATAAAATCAGAAACCCCCCTATAGCTCCTAGGTATCTATTTATATGTATTTTTGGCTCATCAACTATTACATTCTCTTACCAAAACCCTAACCTAGTTAGGTATTCTTGCATGTTGGCCTTGCATGTTTTCATCCTCTGCATGTGTGTTTTCCTTCTGTCCACTGATTTTCCTGCTAGTTATCTTTCTTTCCCATCCTCTTGCATGTGCGCCTCGCATGCCTCCCTGCCAACTGTATTTCCTCCATGTCATGCCTTTTCCCCCAAAATGGGCATGTGCCAAACACCATCGCCAAATCATTAAAGTAAGAGTACCTCAAGTCGTCGAGCTCAATATACCACTTCGCAACACCCCCTATAAGAGTGCATTGAAAAAGGTGCAACTGGATAGAGTCATCTTTTAATGAGTTTGACGAGCACCATAAGTGAAAGGTAGTCACATGATCACCTGGATTTTTGCCAGGATTGCCATCAAATTTTGGAATATTTGAAGGCAACTTGGTCGGCATGGGGGGGCAATGCGGATCGTGACAGATCGGTTCATTCATTAATCTCGATAAATTTGGAAAATGCAGGGTATCTAGAAAGGGTAGTTTTGGTTGTGAATTATTTATAGGAAAAGAGGGCCCTAGATTTTGGCTAGCACCAGGTTGCCAAGAAAAATTGGACTGTTGGTCAGGGTTTTGGTAGAAACCATGGCCTTGACCAACAAAAGGAAATTGCATCTGTTGAGGTATCATCAACTGACTCCCTAAATTGGATGACATAGCTTGTGCAGGGATTTCTCCCTACATTGTGTTCCAAGGACCTTAGTAGGGGATGCCCCTAGTCGATCTGCCTAGCATAGGTATAGAGCCTTTCCCAGGGTTCCATTGATTATGGAAGGGGTTACCTAATCCAGGTGGATATCGGTAGCCACCCACCATTCCCAAACGGCTCAAAACAGTTTTCTGGCCATTTTGGCAATTTACTATTTTTAGCAGGTTTTAACTTCCGTGGCCATTTTGAGGGTCCAAATGAAGGTTTTTCGAGATTGAGGTTTTCAATGATAGATGAAGGCATAATTGAGCCCTCAAAATGAATCTACTCGACAATACCTTTCCAACGAGCTATCACACGCCTAAAACGGAGATCGTATGAAAAAGTTATGACCCCGGGAAGTTGATGTACTCACTTACCCAAACGGGGCCCACATGAATTTTGGCGCTTCATCTCCTAGGGTTAGGTTTTTGGATGTATAGGACTTTTGGCATTCCCATTTATTGTAAAAAGGCCTCTAGAGCCTCATTGTAATCATCTTCTCATGGATGTGAGTAGCCGTCACATCTCTTCTCAGAGATAAGCTACCACCATTCTAGCGAGTCTTTCACTCTGTACTTTTACAGTCTCTGTACATTTACTTCATTAATAGAAATCGTGTATTACTGTATATCTGTGACTCTTTTTATATTTCCTCTATATCTCTATTATATTATTGTCTCTCTTGCAATATCTCTGAATATTTCTATGTTATATCTCCGCTCTCATTTCGTGCCGAAAATAATCCGGATCATTACCCCTGATCGACATTCCTTGCAAGTAAAATGAGCCTTGCCAAGGATTCCAAAGACCCTGTGTGGAGTGTATTCCTGTCGTCACTCCCTATGAAGGAATGGTACATTGCACCAAGTTCTATTGAAAAAAGGTGGGGTTTCCCCCAGTCGAGAAAGTGGTCGAATAAAAAGTGTTGTTACCAAATGCACCAAACAAAGAGGACATAGATCCCACCGGTGTTGTATAAGAGGAAGGTCCTAAACTGCCTCCACTAAATAACCTATACTTAGCGTTAGGCCTGATTGGCTACTAAAAAGCATCGTCAAGCGAAGAGGATGGATGGAGGATGTATATGAACCCCACCGTAAGGAATGGAGTTAAAAGGGGAAGTAGTTCTTGTGGTTGACCCTTGCAAGGGAGTGTTTGAGCTCCCTTCCTCTAGACCCATGGTCTGTAAGGTAGAATAAGTAAGAACCAAATTCATATCAAAGTTGGGCATCCCATATGAGAAGGGAGCGCTTGTTGCGGTGTGAGTAAACAAATAGTGGTCGAAGTCGTTAAAGGTATTGGACCACTGCCTGAAGTCGTGGGAGTCGGGACAATTGAGGTCCTGACTGGCGAAGGTGGGGGAGGAGGTAGTATGGCCCCTCCAGTAGTAGTTGTAACGAGAGTACGAGGAATCCCGAACGAAGTAGTAGTATTCACTTCCATTGTCTCTCATCAAACTAACTGGCACTCAGAATATGTCACCTCATGAGGGACAATCTGAATTAAGATCGGTGATGACAAGTCGGTAATAAGAGCATTTGCTGGCCTGAAACTTTCAGTATTAAGGTTAGAAGAGATAGATTCCTCCAAAGCCAGAAATTCTCCTCTTCGAGCAGGCTTGGGCATAGTTTCCTTCCGCCCGATTGCTTCAAACGATCCTTCTTGATAAAGTCTTCGCCTCAATGTTGGCGAAGGTGGCTGTTGATCTTCCACTTTGTGAAATGATCAAATGACACAGTAAGGCTTGAATAGCCTAGAACACAAAGAACACACTAAAAATTTTCCTAAAGATAAATCAAGCAGTCTACTAACTAGTCGGAAGGATGGTTACGCCAATCAACACTAGAGAAACTAATCGATGTCAGTGCAACTCTAACATGGAAGCACCCTCTGGCTATACTATGTGAAGCACGATCTAACATCCACCCTAGGTATCGCGATATACTCTCATATTCACCTGTGTAATTCCATAAAATATGGGAAACTAGGTTTCCATCTCGCAGTCAGTTACCAGGCAGGTACAGTTGATAGTCGGGCAGATCGTAATGAACAGGATAACAAGTCAGAATCCCTTAAAGGGTGCTGAAATAAATTTGTCTGGAAGAGAACTGAGGATCTCGAATGGATTCAAGGTCCACTAATATCCATAGGCAAATGTGATCGGTATTGTTCCCAAGAATGACCCTCAATATACAATCCCCACTACATTTAGTCCGGCTTTGGAGGGGTTATCTACTATGCCTTTCCTCATGTGACCTCGTGTTTAATCCTTGTGTTAGAGGGGGGTATCGTCTAAATCTTAAGGTGATGGACTCAAAACACTCCCTATATCGGACTCCAATGTTTGTTTTAAAATGTCCTTGAAGAGTTTCCTCTTCACACCTAATTCAAGGCCCTAAAACCCTAAACTAGTCGGTGAACCCTACAAACAGAAAGTCTAATATATTTTAAGTTAAGGGTTAATTTTAAGGCATTATTTACATAAAGGGTGTGGTCATGCAACTGATTGTGTTATGAAGAGATGAATAAGGAAGATAACTTTAAATCATTTGAAAGAAAAAGATACTTCAAACTTAAAGAAAAGCTTGTAAAACTCTTTGTAAAATTCAACTTTTCTAAATAATGTTTCAAGATCTCGTAAGTAAAAGTGCTTTTGTTTGACTAATCAAAACTACTTTTATTTCAGGAAAACAAAAAGAAATTTGAAACGAAGACTCTTTTCATTTTGCAAATAACAACCTTGACTACTTTACCAAACTAAATGCAAGAAAATAAATTCTTTTTTGATTTTTCGAACTGCTTTAACAAGAAAAACTAAAGTAAAAAAAAAAAAAAATCATTTTTCAAAGCAAGAAACAAGAACAAAGAGAAAATTGAAACCAAGATTGATAAAGACCCTAAGCCAACTATGGAAATGCAAGGATTCAACCAAGAAACCAAAAGGAGGAACTAAAACTTAACAATTCACTATAAACCTTTTAGGGAAAACAAAAGAAAACTAAGGAACAAGTTAACCGAAACTTTATCCAAGCTATGGCCAAAGACAGAGACTCTGACAAGTTCAAGAAATTCCTAAGAAGCCCAAACTTCTATCAGGAAAGAGACATACCTCTCTTTGTTAAAAAACACTTTCAAGACACATAGACGCAGGTTGTTGCATCAATATTCTGCATATGTACGTGGTATGTCTAATGTGCAGAGCGCATATGTACGCGTGTTGTGTACAGTGCAGAGCATGTATGTACGTGGGCTGACCCAAAACATGGTGCGTACACCTATGAGGATTTTCAAAAATAAAAAGACTAGGCAGACTGACATGGCATGGAAAGTTGGTATGCACCTTGTAGGTGGCCATGAACCCTTAAAAGACTCAGTAAACTTGACTAAAAATTAAGAGGAAATCAAGAAGAGAATTAAAACCCCAAAAACCCTCCCTCTAAAACCCTAGAGAGACTACCCAATGGAGTCGCCAATTTTTCTAGCAGAAAAATTCCCCTATAACTATACCATGGTTTAAAGTATAGATAAAGAAAATGACTCTAAAAGTCAATCTAATTTCTACACTACCCCAAACATTCCAAAATAGATGAAGAGAAAATAGTAAAAGAGTCAGTCGGAAGCCGTACCTTTTATCCAACGTTTGGTGTTGATCTCATCAAGCTCTGTAGCTCCCAAGGGTGCAAGTCTCCTCCCAAAGTTTGACCTGCATCCACAACTAAGAAAACAAGGCTACAAGCATGCTATTTCTATTCATAAACTAATATTAGATATAATTTTTTATGTATAAATCAAAGAAAATACACAAAAACCATCATTTGGGACAGGGAAAAGAGATTATTTTATTCATTAATCAAATATTGAAGCTTACAACCTTTGTAGGCCGACACTCCGCGAACCTGGTTTGGGCACCTCTTAACAATGCTCCAAGTGTACCTTCAATAAGCCTCTTCTCGTAATCTATTGATCACCTCAAAGGGAAGGGAATAGATTGTATGGGAGAAAAAGGGCTAGAGAGGGAATGTTGAGGCAATAACTCACAAAAGGTTGCAAATGCTTGGGTAAGGAAGGAAAGGGAATTTGGGCAGAGTTTCACCATTCTAATGCTTTATTGTGGAATGAGACCCCAAGGCCTCCTTTTATATGGAAAAAGGATAGTTATTTGGTTGGGGGACGGGCTATAGCAAGTGAATTGGTTGGGAAACCTCCAATAGCCCATAAATTCCATCGAATTCCTTACAACTTGTTAATTTTTCCAACTTTTGGAGGTATACATGGGTTGTTTAGTGTGCAAATAGCGTATGTACGTGGGTTGTTTAGTGTGTAGCTAGAATATGTACGTGGGTTGTTTAGCCTGCACCAAGCGTATGTACGTGGGTATTTTAGCAACAGGGGGCGTACGTGCTCTAAAAATTGGTTTTTTAAATAGAGTACCTCAGCAGTGATTTGAAAAATTATGCAAGTAGGAAGGCCAATGTCATGTATGCATGAGTAGGGAATTTTAGGGCTATAACAATAGTGCAGTAACTTGTAAAATTATTGTTCACATATTCACCTCCATTATCTGTTCTTAACCTTTGAATTTTATGTCCAAATTGTTTTTCTACAAGGGCCTTGTAGGCCAAAAACTTGTCAAAATATTCGCTCTTAAGTTTTAAGAAGTAAACCCAAGTATTTCTGGAAAAGTAATCAATGAAAGTTAAGAAATAATTGCACCTAGAAAAAGAAGGAGTAGAAAGTGGACCAAACGAATCACTATGAACAAGCTGCAAAGGGCCCGAGGCATGCCAATAGGCACATTTGTTAAAATTGTCCCGATGATGTTTGTCGAGAACACAACTAATACAAACACCATCTCTGCATGAAACAGGAGGAAGACCAGTCACCATTTGTTGATTACATAGTTGCTACAATGAGCAATAGTTTAGATGACCAAACCGCTCATGCCAAAGTTTGCTCAAGGCATCGCTATGAGCAACAAAAACTGATGAAAAAGATGATGAACCAAAGTTGTCAAACTTGTACAACCTGGTAATATCATCAATGATTACAGTTGCAAGAACATGCTTAGGATCTTTTAGATCCTTGCTTACAACTTGGTGAGGTGAAAACTCTACGGTTTTACCTTCACATGAATGAGTGATTTGATATATTGATAGAAGGTTGAAAGAAAGACTTGGAACACATAATACATAATTGAAATGACCAGTATCTACTTGAACTACTCCAGATCCCCCAACACTAAGAGATCTATCATCACCAACAAATATTTTCTTAGTGTTACGTTCATTTAGAGCTGAAAATATGTCTCTATCCTTAGCCATATGATAAGATGCTCTAGAATCAATAATCCACTCATCAGAAGAAGAAGTAGAAGTTGTATTGAAGGAGAAACAAGAATCAGAAAGTGCATGTCCATGAGAAGAAGAAGAAGAAGTAGATTCAATATTGATGTTGTGCTTCTTTATTGCTTCTTCTAAAGTTTCCATTTTCTTGAAACATTGGGACTCATCATGACCATATTTATTGTAAAATTTGCAATGTCTATCATTCTTCTTATTTCTATATTTTGCTCCTTTGTCACCATTAGGAGTTGAAGTTGTCTAAGTGGGTTTGGGACCCTTATTTTGTTTGTTGTTGTAGCGAAGATGTTGCTTCTTGGTATTCTTGGGTTTATATTTTTTCTCGACGACTAAGGCTTTGTTGGAGGTACATGTAGTACTGATCACTCCAAGTTGTACAAGCTTATCTTCCTCTCTTATCAAAGCAACACAAAAGGACTCAAGAGTGGGATTTTTATAAGCTTTCCCTAGAGCCTCTCTCATGGAATAAAAGGTAGATACAAACACAGAATATACACTACTTAGCTTAGAAAGAATAAGATAAATGCAACGCTTTTCCTCCATCTTTGTCTCACATTATGAGTGTTTTAAACTTAGATAGATAGTCTCCAATGTAATAAAAATCACTTGGAATTAAATTCAATACTTGATTTTCTAATTTTTGTGCTCGAATAATATTGAGTTTACCAAACACAGATTCAATCTTGTCCCAAGCTTCATCGGGGTCATCAATGTCTTTAAGGTGGAACCTTAAATCAGGAGAGATGGACATTTTGACTAGTCCACGTGCTTCGTTAGTCCTATTATCCCATTTGAAGTTCTTATCAGCATCAGTGGGTTATTTTTCCTTTCCCAAGGTAATCCAGTCCAAGCCTTTACTTCTTAATAAATCCTCCATATGAGATTTCCATTGGAAGTAGTTGGTGTTGGCAAACAAAAGATTACTAGAAGAATCCATATTAAATATGTATATAGTATGGATTTAAAAATAAAACTGATGATATTGATGGAATGATATCGAAAAATTAGGCGGTTTAAAAAAAACAACACTAAAAACGGACTTCGGATGTGAAAGTTATGGCCTTTTAAAAAAAGGCATAAATGGTAACCAAAGGACCACGTGGTGGCATAAGTTGCTTTATGAAGTGACCCACTTTTATAAAAAGAAGTGGGGATCAATTTTACAATGAAGTTACTTTATGAAACAAAAGTCGTGTACAAAATAAATAACTCTAAAATAAAATATTAAAGTTACTTATAGTGATTCACTTTTATACTTGAACTGAAATACACTTTACAATTGAGCATGAACTTTTTCAAAAAAAGTAACAAAAAGAGAGACTTGAACTCAAGACCTCTTACTTAATAAAAGAACTTTTAACCAAATGGTCTAGAAAAACATGTTGTGTTGTTTAGCGAGAAAATTGTTGTTGTTGTTGTTGTTAACGGCCTTGCAGAGCGTGCTAAAAAAAAAAAAAATTCACACAAGAAATTTGTTTTTCTTCTTGATGACAACAAGGGTTACATTTTGGTTAGTTTACCCGAAAAATGCACCTTTTCCTATATGTTTCCGATTTTTTGAGATCACACAGGGAACAGGGAAAAGAGCATACGCAGATCTAAAAAAGTAGCAACCCGGAAACAAATAATATAAAACCAAAATAATACTCTGCAAAAATTTAAAAATGGCGTATCGAGTCTTTAAAACTCTGGATCTGACTGAAATGGTCATATATTGGGAAAAAAGAAACATTTTCGAGTGAAACGAAAAGTGTTCCTGACTGAAACGAGTGCTCCGGACACAATGGAATAGTCCTCTTAGGACAAAAATGTATGAAAATGGCATAAAATGGATATGAGGAAACTTGGCTTCATGATCTTGATCTACATTAGGAGCGGGTCTTCAAACAGGCTCTGATACCATGTTCGACAACACAAGTATTCCAATAGAGGAAAAACACCTTCAGTAACCACTCACACAACCAAATCAAATATTAACACACTGATGTTTTGACGTGGTAAAACCCCTACGAGGAAACATCCATGGCCCTAGCCAACGTGACCACTTGGAGCAGTTTATTAATGCAAAAGAAAAATATTACAAAGAGATTTTACAAGAGAGTTTCTCACAATCGATCATCGGCAAATGACCCTTCATTCTCTTTAAATAGATATCATGGACCAATCGGTTGTTAAGACACAGATCAATTGTCGTTAAGATCGAGGAGAATATGATCTGTCAGATCACTCTATGTCGGGAACATATCGTGACCGTCATATTTCCTAACTACAAATGCATACTAATGCATACTAAAGAAACACACTAATAAACACACTTTTGCCTAACGACACATTAGACCAAGTAGATCTTAACTAACTCCTAAGTGTCTAAATATCCTAACACAACATTGTTTTGAGCTACAACTTTATCCTTCTCAGCTATGACAGTATAATTTTTCTCAATTAAATCATTTCTACTATTGAATTTCTCTTGTATTTCTACTAGCTTTGAGTCCTTCATTTCATTCACAATTTTGGCCTATCTCACTTCTTTTTGTAGAAATGCAATCTGTCTCTCTAACTTTACTGTTTCATTTTCCTTTGAGTCTTCTGGTTGGGTATCAATATGAGGACTGCTTATCTTTTGAAGGATTTCTGATAAGGAGGATTCATTTTCTTTATTCATCCTCTCCATTGATTTTTCCAACTGTCTATTATGATCTTGCAAAAATTTTAATTGTTTTTCCAGTTGTTCTTTTTCTTTCTCTACTTCCACTAGTTCATTCATCTAAATATGTTATGTAACATGCATATTTAATTTCTTACTAAGGATTTGAATTTCTTTATATTTTTCCTTTATCAAAGAAAGGACAGATGCTTTTTCTTCTTCTCCAGAACCTATGTCAATAAATTTATGTTCTAGACCACTAACTAAAAAAAAATTGTCTCTATTTGTAAATGTTTTCACCCTCAACTGATTTTCCAATCTGGTTATTTGAAGCTTCAATTTTCTTACATTTAAGGAGGCTTGGATAAGGTCCTTTCCTACAATATCTCATGGTTTCTTGTGACATTGTATCTTATCTTCTGGGGGAAAGGCATCCATATCAATTGTAATTTTCTTAATATCATACTCATGGGGTGATATTTCCTTCTCGGGTTTGTCTAGTTTAGGCCTCAGGACAACCATTTGAAAGAGTCCCTTTTCGTAATCAATCAAAGAAAAAAACATGGGGGGTGTAGGCCCTTCATGACTTAATTGATAATATAAGTCCTTTTTGTCTTGCTTTGAAACTTTCCAATTAATTTCCATTTCTGATAAGATATCAGAACTCTCACACAAAGGGAAACTTTCCCTGGATACTTATTTCTCTAAGAAGAATTTCCCAAAATCTTTAAAAGTAGGGTCACTTGAAGATGTAAATTGTGATACTTGGAAGATGGATTTCTAACAAGAAGGTCCTTCCTATTTTTCACTTGAATACGATTCTTCTTATGTTTGTGAGTTTGTCTTTATCTTCTTAGTAGGAGGTGCACTTTCATCAATTTCCATTGGATCACTTGTTTGCTTTTTCTAGAATTCTTCTTTCTCCAGAGTTTTTACAACCACATCAACTTCCTTGAATATATCATCTTCAATATTTATTACTAAAGCATCTGCTAGGATGTCCTTCATGAGATTCCTTGGGGGACTTTCCTTGTTTGGTATATTCAAAGTTTGGTTCTGGAGCAACTATTGGACTTCAATCCAGGAATCTTTGTTTTCTAGTCTTTCTCTAGATGTGTCTAAGTGATGAACATAAGACTAAAGACCAACTACATGCTTCATATTAGAAATCACATGAAAAGGATCATATTTCCAAGGAACATCCATTTCAAAATTTAATTTCTTAATCATACTTTCTACAATTTCTAAAGTTGATTTATCATTTACCAATAAATAGAAACCCTTTGCTAGAAGTTGAAGAAGATTCTTTTTAGATTTTGAAGCAAAATGAAGAAAGTCAGATCTTAATATTTGCCTTATTAATTCTAAAAAAACAATTGTGTGGGTAAGAAAAATAGGTAATTTATATGGTTGAGATTCAAAACCATAAACTCTTATGAACGTATAATCTTCATAAATATACCAATCTCCAATTTTGATGTGTTGTCCTAGCTGTAAGGATTTTCTACAGTCAAGAAAAATTCTCGAAGGAGGTTGATCATGAATTGTAAAATATACAATAGTCATAACATGATCAATGAATAATTTATAACCCCCTTTCAGTCCCTGATCTCTCAAAACATCATTCCATTCAATAACAAGAATAACATTTCCCTGTTGTAAAATATACAATAGTCATAACATGGTCAATGAATAATTTATAACCCCCTTTCTGTCCTTGATCTCTCAAAACATCATTCCATTCAATAACAAGAATAACATTTCCCTGTTGGTTGGTCTATTCTGCTTAATTTTAAATATTCAAAACAATAAGGTTGTCGATGCATCAACAAATAAATCAAGTATGATTGATATCTAAAACACTTCCAGAATTCAAAATTATTCAATTTCTCATGAATATTGTCTTAAATATATCTTTTGCAAAATGAAACTTAGTTCCCTTTGAAAGCATTAACAGGAAACCCAAGATAGAAGCATCCACCAATGTGTCATCACTATACCCAAGGACTAAGCACATCATGGTTATGACATCTCTGACTAAATATTTAAACAACAATGAACCTAGAGGGAAATTTGATTCCACCTCCTCCAGTGAAATGACCCAATCTTTCATGAAAAATAATATTTCTGCAATTGACAGCGAACTAAATTCGAGGGCTAGATCATCGTCATTTATTTTATCCCAAATTTTAGGTAATGCCAATTAAGAAAATTGATTTTTTATTTTTGTCCCTAATTACCCTTGAAGTTGCGTCGTAATTTTGGGCACACAATCACTAATTACAGGAAATGAAATGTAAGGGCGACAACTTCTCAAGCTAAACCAGAGCTCCATATGGGTAAATGATCACTACCGTTATGAAAGTTGACAAAATTTGTGTTTTTGAGGTCTTGGACAACTTTCATATCTATTTTAGGTTCGTAAACATTAAAATATTTATCAGTCGGGTGCTTAAAACTTATGTTTTCCACTATTTGTTGCTAAGAAACATTTGTTTTCTTCCTAGGAGCCATTTGGGATTCGAACTGTGATCTCTGAGAAAAGAAAATCAAATTCCCCTTAAAGAAGAACTTTCAGAGTAAATAGGAAGTTGGGTTTTGATTCTTACTTACTGAAGCATATGAGTTTGGTTTTCTTTAGCTATATTCCTTTTTTAATTGGAGACTTGTGGAAAAATATTTTCAAAAAACCAGAGTGTATGTGTCTCATCATCCAAATAAAAGTTAGTAATAATCGTGGGTGACAATTTTTTCTATTTTAATTAAGAATGTTATTAAATACTAAATGATGTGTGAGCTTATGATAAGTTCTCATTGATCGTGTGTCCGACATAATTTAAATGAATTCAACTACACTTTTGTACTAAAATAGTTTCTACGATACTGAGTAGTTTCAGACCTCTTTCAAGTAGTTTTGAGAATTTTGAAAAACTCTCGAAATAAATGTAGTATAGCCACGTGTGTAGTGAGTATTTTGGTGGTTTCAGGACTCTTTGTATTGTTAGGTGTCGATTCATTTTAACTCTGAAATCAAACAGAACCGTCGATCTAATTTATTTGTGATCATTGGATCAAATGTGTGAAATTATTTTAAAAAAATTACATTTTAAAATAATAAATGTATATTGCATAATGTATTTAACCATTTATATTTATAAAATTTAAATATTTTATCTATTCTAAAGGATGAAAACATGAAAATTATTATGATTCGAAAAAAAATTATTAGCCTTATTTAAGTTACAACATTCGGCTCTGGCTGGGGATAATGCTTCCTTGAAAGGAATTAAGAATTGTAGACTTAGTGCATTTTAGTTGGAGTCAATTTTGTTTTTTTCATTCAAGACATCATGCGAAGGAGTTTCAATATGTATCACATGGTATATTATATTTTGTCAAGATTTAGTAATTTTATCTTAATAAATGACCTTGTGTAATGTGAAGTACTTTAATGATTGATTATGTGGCTCAAAATGTACCTACAAAGATTTTCAAATGATTTACAATTATATCTTTCTGATATGGTAAATTTATGGATATGTAAGGTCATGTAAGGTGTATCTTGTGTTATGCTTTAGTTGTTTTTCCTTGTGCTTGATTTTGGTTCTAAAAATGTTTGTAACTCCAAACAATTACACATGATCCACATTAGTAGTAGATATAGGAAAAAGGGAAAAGGAGGAGTCAAAAGACAAGGGAGTATACGCTTGAGGAAATTATGTTCAAACTCCCATCGATGTTTCTTCTAGAGTCGAGAGGATTAAGTTTCATGTTTCTCCCTTATTTCCATCAGCTTTTCCCCATGGTACTTATAGTGCACCAAAACCTAGGTTTAAAAGATGTGAAAGTTGTGGTCATAATGTTTTGGAAAAACATTGGTGTTGCATGCATTGAGGTACAGGTGATATTAAATAATATAAGTGATTGTCGACACAGGCCTATCTTGGGAGAAATATCTATTTCGGGTGCGAGCCTAATTTTGGAAGAGAAGCTCTATTTTTGGAGCACATTCCTTAGGAGGCAAAAAAGCAGCATGCAGAAAAAGAAGGAAAAACAAAATGAAGGAGGAAAGGCAATGTGTCGCGCATGTAGACAGGCCTAACCATGTTAGGGTTAGGGTTGTTGACAAGATTGTAATGACTATAAGCTAGTAGAGTAGTATAAATACAGACCTAGGAGGTCTAGATTAGGGTTTGGAAAGTAATTTATTGTTGTGAGTTTTGTTATGGTTATTGTGGTAGAGTGGAATAAGCTAGTGGTTGAGGGTTAGGTCACAGGATGAGGAGCATGGTGTGATCTATTCAGCCTCCCGGAGGGTACTTACCATCTTTTTTTACTGTAATCCTGAAGATGTAATGCAAGTAGTGCATATTTACAGCAGAATGAATAAAAGAGCAGAAGAGCCAGATATTTGTGGACGTATCCCAGGAGGGGGTGAACCATGGTAAAATATTATGTTTTATGTGTTATGAATGATTTCTTTTACTATTCTGTTAATCATCATTTAAATAATGAATGGTTAAAACTAGTTATAACAACATGCATGCATAATTTAACGATGAATTAATCTTAGAAGTAGATGAATGATTAATGACGGTGATGTATAAGGAAAAGAACCAAAACATAGTCCCCACTCCTTCCTAGACTGCAAACACCTAAGTATTGCAGTCCTTCCAAAAGCTATCTCGGGTGAGACTGTGTTTTGCACTCTGTGCATAGGGTTGCCTTCTCGTTTACGAGGAGGGCTGATAGTTTTGAGGGTTTTTTTGAAAAACTATTTGAGATCAGAACTAGGGTCAGCCCAAGTAACCAACAAATGGTTCCATTGTTGACTGGAACTGCACAAAATTGAGTGGATGGGATCTGTGGAAGAAAAGCACAGAGAATTAAAGCATAGAAGGGAATCTTCAGGCCATGGGATCCAATGAAGGTGGAGATTGAAATATGGTTGAGGAAAAAGGAACTCGACTTTGTGCAGAAGGACAACAGAAACCCTAAGTTGACACTATGGAAATATCTCGACAAATATGTGTTTAGCAACTTGCATGAGTTATTTTCTGTGATTTCTCACATCTATTGCAGGAGTGGTTATTCAGGTTGAAGGAAAACCATCCTACGAATAGGATCAGATAGCTAGAGTGGAATCATATGGATATCATGTATTTACAACGAGTCAATAATAAATTTACATGTGCAATATATTTTTGGTTAGATAGTATTATTGCAAGTTTTATCATCGAATTTGCAGTAGATACTGCGAAGTCATATACTATTGCAAAGAAGGATTTTTTGAAGGGACCCAAAGGTAGGTACAACATATCACTTTATACTTCAATCAATATTTTATTGTATAACAAAGGTGTGATGGCCATGGAATCAGACAGCTAAACTTCCCTGTATGCATGGGGGAAAGGGGGGAAGCACTGACAGGAGGTTGAAATATCAACAGGGAGATGGATAAGGGGAAGAAGAAGGAACTGATAGACCCAATCATGATGGAAGAGGACCATATAAAGAAGATAATGGAAAAATATGGAAATACATGCAGCGGAATGCCTTACCAATAAAATATGAATAACAAGAAGAGGGCCATAGCCAATAGACAGGGCTTGGAAAGCGATGAACAAGAGGTAGAGGATGTCTAGGCTATGGAGAATATTGAGGAAATAGTACGTGCAACATATGAAAGGAAAAAAATACGTCTAGGGTCAATAATAGAAGGAAGAACTCTAGTCCATATCAGCGTTAGTGTGGAACCTACAACCCCATGTGCGACTAATACACCTGAAAGAACACTAGAATTTAGACAACTGAATTTTAGTGGAAGAGGAGCAATAGGATAGGGATCCAATCAAGGACAATCAACTGGGGAAGAAATTTCAGGAAGTAACATTCAATTATCTACACCGCGCAGAGGCAGTAGTTCAACATAGTTCAAAATGGAAAGACAAGATCCAATGATCATATTACCAAAGTTTCGGGGAGAGGCATCAGAGGACCCTGAAAATCATTTATTAATTTGTGAAAATATCTTGGAAGCAAAGCAGATCGCGAACGAGGATACAAAGCTTCTGTAGTTAGATATCACACTAAGATACCACATGTTGGACTGGTACATGAGCCTTGATGTAAACATTCCACAAGGAGTAACAAAGACTGTCGCAGAGGTGAAAAAGATATTGGTAAACAACTTTCATAAGCCAAACTCATAAGACTAGTAGATGAATTAAATGATTGAAATCAGGTAGAAACCAGGGGAGTATGTTTGGGATATTGATCAGAGGTTCAAACGTATGAAAGGTAAGTTGAAGTATTCAATTACTGACATGCAACATAGGTAATTATTTTTGAACTCATTGTTACCACACTTGAAGTATCCTTTGAGACAACAGAAGTTCCAAGATTATGCAGAGGCTATGAAAGAAAACCTACAACTGGAAGAAAACCAGTATCAGCAGACAAACCCAACAATAGAGGAGATGAAGGAAGATCTGGGGAATCTGACGTTTCAACTGAACCATAATAAGGGAAAAGAGAAAAGAGAATATTTTTAGTGTACGCTATGTAGGACAGAAGGACACCATAAGAATGCATGTACAACTTTTGCATAGTACTTGGAAGCAGGGGTTCCAAACCCCTTTCCAACTTTTGGCACAAGGGCAGACCCAGGGTTCAACGCACCAACAAAAACCCAACTAACATCCCTTTCAGCAACACCTGCGAAGCAGATGAAGTCTCACCCGAGGTAGAGGCAGGGGGGGGGGTTGCAGGACTCAAGTGTATACAACCTAGCTGGGACACAAATCTGTGATTACAACACTTAACAGAGAAATTAGCCAATAACATGAATCAAATTATGAGTCTTATTCACTTCGCAGATTAACCCTAATTGTAGATCGGTGCAATAGTAAACAGACCTAACACTTCCAAGTACTTAGCATAATCCAGATCTAACATTCATTCATATAATAAACACTAAGAATCCATAGATCTATCTATCATACATCAAGAATAGTGCACTAAGAAAATATAAACACAACATCAGGAGCACATTGCACAAAGTGCATCAACACAAGATATACGTGGTTCACCTCATTGTGGGGCTACGTCCACCAACTCTTCTTCTTCTTTATTAGCTTCTTCCAATCTGCTTACATGCACCAAGCCACAGATCCAACTCCACATAGGACAAGAGATCTACACACACCTCCCCAGATCTTCCTTCCCCGAGTTAAGTCACAGAACAAAGCCTTACACAGTCTACACACAAAGCACTTACACAACGCTTGTATTTATCTCTGCAATCCTTAACACATATTCTTGCACATAGCTAATCAGGTCTACTTCCATATCTACTTCTTACAATGCCTAGATACTTATTTATACATTAAAAAAAGGGCATAAACATGAGTAAGACCCGTGGGCTGATATCCCATACTCGTTACATAAACCCCAAAATCCCAAAAAGCCTGCAAAAAGGGATATATCTCGCAATCTCCACTTCGCCTGGGCGCTATGTCTTCGACCAGCCTATCGAAGTCCCAAAAATGGTCAAACACGACCAAGGTTCTCCCAAAACTTGGTCGAGGGCCAACAGGCTCCCAACACTCACTTGTGACTCGTCCCGAGTCACTTTGATCTGGGCAATAGCGCTTTGAAGGCCTCGATATTTTCTCGAGCTACCTCGACTTGTTGTTGCACCAGAGCCTCCTACTCGGAAAACTCCTCAATGACTTTCTCGGTGATAGACCCTTCTATATGTTGTTCCACTATGGTGACCACATGTTCCAACTGTGTTTTTTGTCCCTCGATTTCCTCAAAAAGGTGTAGGCTTCGTCCTGCACTACCTGGAGTCATTGTGTCACTTCCATAACTTGACTCTATATGTCAGTGATCTACTGTTGAACTGCGTGTTTCTCCTACGACCTTTTCATCTTCTCTATTGTTTAAAGAAGCTTCAACTGTGCTTTCATTGTCGATGTTTGTTGTTTCACCTCCTAGAGTTGTGCCTCCAGTCTCATGAGCTCTCGGTCGTCTGCAAGGCACTCATAAGTCTGCACATTCTAGTTACTTAGTTTCTTGCATTCTAAATCCAATGCCTTGATTCGTTTGACTACGCTCCTGGCAGTTTCTTCCCTCTGGTCTCGCACTTCCTGCAGAGTGATTGGCACTACTTGCAATTCTAACTCTGCTACTCTTGCTTGAAGTTGTTGAATGGCTTCAGTGAGCTTCCCCACATGGCTCTCAACTATCTCTTCTTCCATCTGGGTCAAGCCCGACATAGATCAAAGTGCTCTAGTGACTGCCTCTTTGACTCCCATCTGCTCCACGAGCAGCTGTTCTTTTTCTTTCTGGATCTTCTCTCTGTCCTCTTCAAACTTCATCCTGAGGTCATCTTTTTCTTGCTGTGCAACCCGACGTTGCTCTAGGGCTTCCTCCTTTACTTCCTTCAAGGCCTCTGTGGCATACTCTTTTTCCTCTTGTACTTGACAAAGGCGAGCCTCTCTCGCATCTGCTAAGCTTCGTAGTTGGGCAGGCTCATCTCCAAATTCTATACCTTTTGATGATGACGGTGTAGTAGACACTGTGCGGCTTGAATATAGAGCTTGTTGTACCCCTTTCATCTCCACCTCGATTGTGTCATACATTGTCTTCTTCTTCGCTTCGTTTCGCTACAAAATATCCTCCGAAGTATCTGCTACAGCTGCAATGATGAGGTCAATATCATCCACTGTGAGCACAGTATGTGACTAAGGATTATTATCTCGTGATTTCTTCCGCGATGAGGGTTTCTTTGGAGAAACCTTCATTTTCTTTGACATCTCGACCTCTGTAAGGGGATCCTTAGGTAGTGTCACTTCACCCTTTTCTTTCTTTTCTTCTTCTCCTTCCTCTTATTGATTTACTTCGTCACCTCCTCTTCCTCCAAGTGAATTAGGCGCAGTTTCCTGTGATGTGATGTTTATCTCCTGCACTTATTCCTTTTTCTTCTTCTTCTTTGCGTCGCTTGGTCCATCATACTCTTCTTGGGTGACCACAGGACTTTTGATGAGCTTAGGGTCAGAGAGTTATGCATCTCCAACTAGTTCAAGGAATTCAGCTGGTCATTCCTTGGTTATCTTCGCCATATCTTCCTCATTCAACTTGTAATATGACTGCATCTCCTCCTTGCTTTCATCCCTGTGTGCAGTGATGTAAATGAAGTGGTGGTCTACATAGAACTTTGTCAGTTGCATGTAAGTATGCAAGGTGTTTGAAGTCATTCGGGGGAACGACTCAATGGCTCGCGTGAGCTATAAGTAGTAAGTGTGGAAGACAGCGTTTGACTGCCACTACTTTGCCATATCGCTTGAATACCACAAGGTGGTGAACCTCACACCCAAGGGTTTTGATGGCTTAAATTCAGGGAATGTCGCTCCATCTGGCATCTCCCAAGAAAAAACTATTATGAGTATTAGTAACCAGCTAAAGTGGAACTCGTAGCCTTGGTCCTGCACTTCGCAGCAGTCCTTCTCCAACACATTGACGAGGTAGCTCGCCTAGTTCATTTTCATCCCGTCAACGCACTTCCCTGCGAGGTCAACTACGAACCCCGTGACTTGCGTTGTTTTTTTTTTCTTGATGAGCTTACCAATGATCAATTGGAAATCTAGGTGCATTGCACCATATTGGATGGAGGATACCTTGTATCCCTGTTTCCCCTTCTCCACATCGCCATATGTTTCTTTTATTCGTTGTGCCAGGGTGCGATCTGCAGCCTTCCCTGGGTAAAAATCCAGAGGGTCCGGTCCCTTCATGCTTAGTCCAATGATCATGTGGATTAGCATCAGATCCACAGTCAGGCGTCGATATAACCATAGGTAACCTCCATGGTAGCACGATAGGAGGAGTTTAACGCATGTGTTAACCTCTTGATGTCTGTCGAAGTGGGGTATCTTCATGAAGTTAAGGATGTTGGACCTCACGATCTCCTTAATCCATGGTTGGGGAACTATCTTCAGCTTCTTCCCAGCCGTCTTTTTCAAGTACTTATGTGGTGCGAGCAATGCATAATTCTTCCTATCTCCCAGGTTAAAGTCGATGATCTTAAGATCAGGGATCAATCCTAGCTGTGGTCCAACTGCGTGTATCCCCTTCGGGAGGTATGTCGTGATGAGTGTGTACTCGAAATATCTTGGGACGTTTTCATGACTAACTGTGCTAGTCAGAGGTGGGGTGTAGTCGGGAAATACCAATGGGATGAGGTTCATGTTCACTAGGTCGTCGTGGTGCTTGCTTCTCTTCTCTATCGTGGTTCAAGATGGCCCAAATTGACTAGATTGATGTGTATTTGAGGGGGATGCTTGAAATCTGGCCATCGACGAGGCCTGTACTTCTGCAGACATGACCTTCACAGCCATAAGGTCTATCAAAATATCTTCGACGGATTTATCTACTGTTTTAAGGTCGCCCAACATGCACGCTCATGATCAAATATCTCAGGTAAGTGACTGGACACTCAAGGTAAGAAAATCTCGTGGCGAGGTCTCAAAAGCACAGTGCGGTAGCAATCAGTTCTCAGTTAGCTCAAATATCTCAATTTGCAAAAGTATCCTCGGTGCGGCATTCAATGGGATAAATAGGCAACGTCGTAAAGGACTCCTCCAATGGGAAAGAATGCCTCAATCAATATGATTCATCTGTTGTGGCATGGTCCCAATGGTCTAATGGCAGTTTTTCCAGCAATAAATACGTTTCTAACCGTTCTGGAGCGTCGTTCTAATGATCGGGAGACCTCCAACAGTAATATTGTTTTGTCATGGCAAAGTACCAATCTGTGTGGTTCTGTTATTCTGGTGAGGTTCAAGTTCTGCAAGCCTGCTTTTTGTGAAGTCTTTTATGGAGCTTTCTGCAGTTTTTCTAAATTTTATCTCTTCTTACTGAGCCTTTTGGCCTTCTTTCCTGTGATATGAGTCTCTGGATTCCTCTTTCTATTTCTATTCGTATCTTCTCTTAGCATAGTAACTTCGCACAGTTGAGGGTATTTCAAAGGGTTCGAGGGTAATACTTCTTCTCTTATTGTTTCTGGGGTAGGTTCTCTTCTCTCCTGCATGGATAGGTTCCTTAAGCCTTCTTGCATTCTTTCAACCTCGACAGCTAATTTTTTGGCCCTCAGTTGCTTTGACTTGTCCTCTTGTTCTTCTATTAAGCATGTTATTCTCTTGGCTATGAAGTCCCTTAATTCTTGTGTTTTCTGTGTTGTGGCTTCCTCTTCTTCTTTCCTTCGGATCTGATCTTTCTCAATCCAGTTCTTTCCTAAATTAAGTGCAAAAGGAGCATTGTTCTCAACAAACTTAATGACCTCAAATTCTTCTTTTGTCAATGCTCCATGGGAAATCATAGGTACATGAGTAAGTCTTCCACATAGGGTTATCATCTTTCCTTTAAACAACCCTATCGCTCCCAATGAAGGAACCATAGAAGGATTTCCCAAAATTTCCCAAGTATTTTTGTCATGATATTCACTTGTGTTTCTGCATCCTATACACATTTTATGTTGAAGTCTCCTATTTTGTTTCTATGCACTCATTCTCTTTTAAGATCTATGGTAAACTGATGTCGTTGTGATCATTCAGTGTTTCTTTCATTTACAATAATATAGCCTATGATTCTTTCTGGTGCTCTAGCATATTCTTAGTCTTTTGACCTTATTCATGGTTTTCTTGTCTCATGTTCATCTTTTCAACTTTAGCAATCATTCTAGGGAAATCCAAAACTTCATGACCAACAAATTTACAACAAAGACAATTAGAACCTCTACCAGGGCATTCCTTAGCAAGATGACACGGTCTTCTACAACTATAACATAATGTCAATCCTTTATTTCTTTTAAATGATCCCCAACTTTTTCTATATTGCGCACTGGGATCATAGTGATGGACCTGCAAAAAATTCTTTCTAGGATCCTGCATCCACTTGTTAGTTCAAAAATTATTTCTATGCATAGGAATAACATATCTTTCACTACCTTTATCAGATCTATTCATATCAAATCTTCTTTCTTCTAGTTGTGCCCTAGTTTTCAGACTAGGACAAAATCTATCAAACATACCCAGATTCATACTTTCGAAACAAAAATTTCCACTTATCTTACCTTTTCTGGAGAACAAAGATTTAATATATTACCTCTTTTCTTCAGATATGGTTCCCTTCTTAGCACAAATCTTCACAAGTCAAGTAGAATATTGCGCACTACAACAACAAATCTACGCATGGAGCTTTCTCTTTTCTTCAGTTCCCAACAATCACAGTTTTAGGTCTCGGCAATGGAACCATTTGTTGGCACAGGGGTAGACCCAGGGTTCAACGCTTCAATAGCGCACCAACGAAACCCTAACTATCGGCCCTTTCGGCAACACCTGCGAAGTAGATGAAGTCTCACCCGAGGTAGAGGCAGAGGGGGTTGAAGCACTCAAGTGTCTACAACCTAGATGGGACACAGATCTTTGATTACAACACTTAACAGAGCAATTAACCAATAACATGCATCAAGATATGACTCTTATTTACTTTTCATATTAACCCTAATTGTAGATCAGTGCAGTAGTAAACAGATCTAACACTTCCAAGCACTTAGCATAATCTCAGATATAACATTCATTCACATAATAAGCACTAAGCATTCATGGATCTATCTATCATACATCAAGAATAGTGCACTAAGAAAATATAAACACAACATTAGGAGCACATTGCACAAAACACATTAATATAGGATATATGTGGTTCACCCCAATGTGGGGCTACGTCCATCAACTCTTCTTCTTCTGTATTAGCTTCTTCTAATCTGCTTACATGCACCAAGCCACAAATCCAACACCGCATAGGACAGGATATTTGCGCACACCTCGCTAGATCCTCCTTCCCCAAGTTAAGTCACGGCACAAAACCTTACATAGTCTATGCACAAAGCACTTACACAACACTTATATTTAGCTCTACAATCCTTAACACATCTTCTTGCAGATAGCTAATCAGATCTACTTATTACAATGCCTAGCTACTTATTTATACATTACAAAAAGGTCCTAAACCTGGGTAAGACCCATGGGCCGACATATCATACCCATTACATAAACCCTAAAATCCCAAAAATCCCGCAAAAAGTGCGAGATCCCACGATCTCCGCTTTGCCTGGGCACTCCATCTTCGACCAGCCTGTCGAAGTCCCAAAAATGGTCAAACACGACCAAGGTTCTCCCAAAACTTGGTCGAGGGCCAACACCAACAGGAGGACCATGGTGTGAGATTTTTAAGATGAATGGGAATGATCCATATCATTGTCCAATGATGAAGAAGTATAAGACAGTACCAAAATTTTCATATTGCAATTTTTGCAAATCAATGGGTCATTTATGATAAGGACTGTAGAACGTTGGAACTGATGAGGAAAAGAACTTCAAACACTATAGGGTGCAAGAAGAGATGATGACAAGGAAAGTTGTACCTCAGCGCAACCAGGTTCCACCACCATTCAACCCTCCATAGTCACAATACAACAATGTGCAACTACAGTATAATCCCGTGAAGTATAACTAGGTACCCCAATATAATGCACCGCGAGGATATAGAGGTGGATTCAAAGGTAGAGGAGGATTTGGATGAGGACGAGAGCTAGTAGTATGCCACAACTTCCAACAACCATGAAATTATGCAATAGATTGTCCACTTACACCTACGACATGTATGTATTGTCGCGCAGTAGACTATGACACATAAGACTTCCCAACACTCTGGGTAAAGATTCATGAAAAAAGGAACCATAACAATGAGAATGTCCAGTGGATTTCTACAGAAACCGGGGATGATGGGAAAAAAATCAATATAGTTACTCGAGGAGGAGCCAAGACAGGATCTGATGTAGAAAAAAAAGATCCAACTCAACACTAATGGGTAAAGAATAATATTGAGCCACAAAAGCAATTTGACACGTGGAAAGAAAAAGAAACATTTAAGGAGGCTAGACAGGAGATTCTCAAGGAGAAAATTGTGTCTACATCAGTTGTGTAGCAAAATCAGGACCCACCAATATACAATATGCCATGTTCAATGGATCACACTCGTAAAGGACAACCTTTAGAGAAAGTAAGTACCATAAAAACTTTTATGCAATCTTGTGTTAAGTTATTAAATGATCCATCATATGTGAAATTCTTACAGAATCTGGTAGAAATATGAAACACATAGGTAGAAGGGAAGTTAGAGCATAAAATAGTCAATCATCTCCATACAAGAAGAAGAACAAGTAGGGAATTTAGGCTAAATTACAACATTGGGGATTTCAACATGAGAGATATCATACTGGATTTAGGCTCTGAAGTAAACACATTTCCTAAGAAGACGTGGAAGTGTATGGGGGAACCCACATAAGGCTATTCAGTTTTCTAGTTGAAACTAGCAAATTAGCACAGAGTGTTACCAATTGGAAGACTTAAAGGTTTGACAATAGATTTGGATCGAGTGTGCACTATGGTAGATTTTGAAGTAATAGAGATACTATATGGCACAACACCTTACCCAACATTACTTGGATTGGATTGGGAATTTGATAACCAGTATGTGATCAAACTAAAGACAAGGAAAATGACTTTTGAATCAGGCAAATATAGAGTTATTGCACCATTGGATCCTTCAGAAGGAGAAAGGTTTGTAGAGGTGATCTATTTGGATTTGGAAGAAATAAATCAGTTATACAATACCATTGCGCGATAAGAAGATTGTCAACCCAACTGCAGATGGGGTAATCAGTTGGACAAGTATTACATCATGTGCTTTAGACTCAGATACGGGTCTGGAGAATTGGTTGCAGAGACTACATGAAGTCTCCACAAGGAGGTGTGTAAGAATAGATTGTGCAGTAAGATGGGTTGGTACATAGATAAGAAAACCTCCCAGTTTTCATGGGTTGAACGACTTAGAGTAATTATTGAAAAACTATGAGGAGGAAGTTTTGGAAAATCAGAGGATCTTATCCCTGGATATTCCACTCAAGGAAACACTTGCAATGTGGTGGGGTGGTCACAAAGAAACATTCATGATTGGTATTAGTGCAAATGGCTACTGTGCATTATATTTGGTGCAGAATAGAGGAGCACTACCGTGTAGAAATATGATGGGAGAGGAACACTAGTTGAACACCTAGATAAATGCATAACACAATGGAGGATGATACCAGCAGAGGAATGGCCCCATCACTTCATTCATACATTATAAGGGATCCTAGGGAACTTGTACATAGACTAGGAGATACGTAGAGGAACTACAGAATGGACAGTATTACAGCAAATTTTTGTAGTAACCTTCTCATTTGAGCATGAGAACCCCAACATTGATTCATCTCTGAAGTTGATATAGGGAGTGATATTTTTTGATGAACCAGAGGCCAAAATTATGACAAAATATCAACAGTATAATAGACATACAATCAAAGAGTTACTCTCATGTTATCATGTCGAAGAGGAAGCACTAGATGAAGATGATCTGTGCAACATTTAGATCACATAGATTGAAGGAGAGAGAGAGGTGGAAGTTCCATCTATGGAGTCAAAGGCATTTTCTTCACCAATCGAAGTCAAGAAAGTCAACATTGGGATAGGAGAAAATCTTAAAATGGCAAGAATTGGAGACTACTGGGATGAGAAGACACTAGAAAGGATAATAAAGTTACTGTATGAAAACAATGACCTGTTTCCAGCAACATTTACAGAGATGAAAGGAATAGAAGGTGAGCTAGGTGAGATGAAGATACCCCTAAAAATAGATGTTAGACTTGTCAGAAAAAGACCTTACATGTTGAATCCAGTGTATAAGAAAAAATTGACCGAATGTTGGAAGTCGATATTATAGAACCAGTGGAGGAATCCGAATGGATTAGTCCCGTGGTAGTCTAGGAAAAGGATCAAGGAGGGATCAATATTTGTGTAGATTTGAGGAAATTAAATGATTATTTCTTACATGATCCTTTCCCTACCCCTTTTACAGATGAGGTCTTGGAGAATGTGGGATTCCAGGAAGCATATTCATTCACATATGGATTATCATGTTACCATAAAATCAAAATAGCTCCAGAGGATAAGTATAAGACTACCTTTGCTATAGAATGGGGATCCTAACAATATACATTCATGCCATTTGCCTTGAAGAATGCACCGACTATCTTTTCAAGGGTGGTCATAGTTGTTTTTAAGGAGTTTATACATAATTTTTTAGAATTATATCTGGATGAATAGACTGTGTTTAGTGTTTTGAAATATCATGTATAAGTTTTAAGACTAATGTTGGAAAGATTTAGGCAATGTCAGATCTCACTAAACATCAAGAATGCATTTTTGGCACACCTTTTAGGATATTGTTGGGAAATATAGCGTGCAAACAGGGTTTACTGGTTGACCCGAATAATATGGTTGTCATTGTGAAATTACCACCACCAAAGTCAGTGTACTAGTTAAGAGCCACATTGGGACATACAGGGTACTAAAAATGGTTTATCAAGGGGTATGCACAGATTATTGCATCGATGGAAAAAATGTTGAAGAAGGGAACCCTATTTCACTGGAATGAGGATTGTCAGCAAGGATTGGATAATATAAAATAAAATATGGTGACAACACCTATATTAGTGTTCCCAGAGTGGGAAAATAAATTTCATGTGCATGTAGATGCATCAACAATATCACTTGGAGAAATTATGGCACAATTAGGAGCAGGGGACTTGGATCATCTTATAGCCTTTGCAAGCATGAAGTTATCAGAATCTGAATTGAATTACAACACCATAGAAAGAGAAGGCCTAGCCATGGTGTATGCACTTCAGAAATTCAGACATTATTTATTAGATAAGCATTTTAAAATGTTCATAGATCATTCTTCCCTCAAATATCTAGTCAAAAATCCAGTGTTGGGGGGGAGGATTTGTAGATGGTTGTTATTATTACAAGAATTTGATTTGGAAGTAATAGTCAAACCAGGGAAGATGAATGCATGACATGATCACTTGTCAAGGGTAACCAATGGACAAGAGCCTACTAACTTGGAAGACAACTTCATTGATGCATAGTTCAGTACAGGTAGTTGATGAATACTTTGTTGATGTCATTGAATTCTTAAGTATAGGAGTTGCACCATAGGAGTTTAGTACTACATAGAATAAAAATGTGGTAGTCATGGTTGCAGACTATCAACTCATTGCAGGTCATTTATACAAGATGGGCAAAGACATCATTTGGAGAAGGTTTGTATTGGAACATGAACGACCCATGGTTTTAGCAGAAGCTCATGAAGGTATAGTTGGAGGACACTATGGAGGAAACTCTACCACGCATAAGGTATTGCAAGTGGGTTTATTGTGGCCAACAGTTCATAAAGATTCCAAAGAATATTTCCAGAACTGTGATGTCTGTCAGATATTTGGCAAACCCAACATGACGGATGAGATGCCCCTAATACCACAAGTAACTCTTCAGGTATTTGAAAAATGGGAAATATATTTTTTGGACCTATTAATCCACCAACAAGAAGGTCATGATCTAGATATATCATTACTGCAACCAAATACTTAACCAGATGGGCAGAAGCAACACCAGTCAAAGATTGCAGTGCAGAGATATCAATGCACTTCTTATTTGAGAAGGTGACCACAAGATTTGGATTTCCCAGGATTCTGATGAGTGACCAAGGCACCCATTTTATTAACAATACCATCAAGGCTATTACTTAGGAGTTTGAAGTCTATCACCAGAATATTACACCATATCATCCTCGGGAAAATGGGATAATAGAAGCATTCAACAAGATTTTGGAAAATGTTTTGACTAAGATCTGCAATGTTAACATAGGTGATTGGAATTTGAAAATACCAGCAGTACTATGAGAATATGGGACTACACAAAAGAATTTCAAAGGAAAAACACCATTCAGATTGGTGTATGGACAAGAAGCAGTGGTTTCATTAGAATTTCTAGTACCCAGTCTGCACATAATAGCAATTACCAATATGACAAAAAGAGGCGCATTACAAGAGAGGTTAATTCAACTGATGGAAATGGAAGAAGACATGATTCTAGAAGGATTTCACCAAGAGGTATAGAAAGAAAGGGACAAATCATGGCATGATAGACACATAAATAAGAAGATATTTAAGGAGGGAGATCTAGTTCTCCTCTATGACAACAACTTTTTGCAACACCCTAGTAAGTTCAGAATGCATTCGCTAGGGCCATATGAAGTAAAGATTGTTATATATGGAGGATCTATGCAACTAAATGACTTGGAAGGAACATAACTAAAATCAATGTTGAATGGTAGTTGACCAAAATTGTACAGGGATAGTCAACCTACTAACTCTTAGTAATTGTAGTGCAATAAGAAAGTCATGTATAAAAAGACAATAAAAAGGAGAAAAAGAAGAAAAATGAATACAAAAATAGAAAAAGTAGAAAAATACAAAAAGAGGAAGAATTTGGTAACGACAGGAATGTGGAAAAAGTCGTGTGCAACAACTAATGCGACACAATGGAAAGACAAAGCACAGGAAAAATTGGACTCGATGAAAATGTACGAAAAAAGTAAAAAATACGACCAAAACATTGATGACCGGGTCTATAAAGTGCGGAAGGCATGAGATAGCTTGACACTTGGAAATTTTTTAGCACAGGGAAATCTAGAAGTGTGTGGTGTAATTCTGTGAAGAAGAGAGAAAGATTTCAAACCACATACAACATGACACCACCAATGTTTGGCGCTCTATAGAAATATGTACGGGTTACTCGATAGGGCCAAAGGAGGAAGGAAAGGATGGTGGATCATGAGAATGTTATCAAACTGGAAGATGTTACAACCTCAGAGACAGAGTCACTCGGCCTGAAGAGGGTTGAGGAGGAAACGTCGACAGTGGCACAAGGGGAAGTGGGGAAGAGCTCCGAAAATCGAAATGGAAATACAAACCCTAATCCTGAAATACTTGCTAAACTCGATGAAATGAAGGGTCAACAACAGGGTCACGATGAGGAGAAGGTGTTGGTTGAGGAAATCACCAACCAACTAAAATCCAATGGGGAATAATATGACACAAAAACAGTGGTATAAGGCCAATTTGTCCTTGGAAAAAAAAAGGTGCATGACGCCACAAAAGCCACACTTCCCTACCTTCCGGACGCAGTGGTGACCATGGAGGACATGCTCGGGAAAGTGCCTAAACTAAGGTACTCAGACCATGATGTGAGTGACTCCACAAAATTCCCAGAGTTGGCTAAGGAATCTTACTTGACGAACACAGCGGAAATTGGACCCTTAGGAAAACCTATCATGGAGCCCGCGTAGTGGATAAGAGGGCTCACAACTCTAGGATCATGAACCTCCTGTACATACCACACTTTGAGCGTAGTAAAAATGTTGGGTTGTATGTCAAACAATTTCTATCCCGGGTACATGGAGGCATTATCTGGATGGATAGGCCAGTCCATCTTGATGTGGCATTGATCGCTAAAATTACAAGGTTACCCACAGTGGGCGCACAACCATAAGAATACTTGGACAAAAAAGTGCGCGAGAAGGAGATCATTGAGATAGTCAAGGCACAGTTTGGTACCAACATAGGGGACAGGGGCATTGTTCTGAGAGATATCAATGACGATGTGACAAGGTTCTCCAGTAAGCTCATGGCTTGCAAGTTGTTGAGGAAGTGAAGAAAATAAGAGGCTTCAGTAGGAGTCACTACAATCGTCGTGCAGTGTGAAAAAGGGGTAATGTTTAGTTGGGCGCCTTACCTCCTCAACCAATTCTTGATTGAATACAGATACGTGCAGGATAATGGAATTGAGTTCCATTATTCTTGGCTAATTATCCTCAAAGCCTTGGCAAGGTGGTAGGAGCCAAACTTTTCGGCTTTTCTAGATAGGAAAGGGAAGTGCTACACAACTAGGTATGAATCCCTCTGGTAAGCCAAGGACACCAAAAATCAGTAGGCGAATAGAACGGTGTTTTCTATTCATCTGGAAGAGATACAACAATGAAAAACCAATGTGTGGTGCATTCCTGTGGAAGTGGTCCAGGAGTCTGAAAGGATAGCTCGGTTTGAGGCATCCAGGCACCATATGTGGATCCAGGCGGCAAGGGATCCAAAGACAAAATGGTTGGATATGAAATAATGCATCAATAGCGAAGAGTTTGATTGGATAATCAAATATTGGGCTATGCGGTGGAAGGTGGTAGTAGAAAAACCCTAAACAAATCCAACAACAACGACATCAGCCAAAACCAAGGGGAATGTTGAAGTAGGTGATCTAGATTATTTTCGGCACAAAATGAGAGTGGAGATATAATAAATAAATGTATAGAGATATCTCATATATCCAATTATATAACATAAATGTATCAAAGATGCAACCATAAACACAAAGATACAATAATACACAATTTTATATTAATGAGAGAAAATGTGAAAAGACTGTAAAAATACAAAGTGAAAGATTCGCTAGAATGGTAGAAGCTTATCTCTAAGAAGATATGTGTCTGCTACTCGCATTAAAAAGATGAAAAAATTACAATGAGGCTCCAAAGGCATTTAAATCCAAAACCCTAACCCCATAAGATGAATATCCAATAGTTTTGTGGACTCCGTTTTGGGTAGTTTGGTGTATCAACTTCATGGGGGCATAACTTTGGCATATGATCTTCGTTTGGGCAACACGATAGCTCGTTGGAAAGGTATCGTTGAGGATATTAATTTTGGGGGATAAATCACATCCTTTGGCTATATTTGAGAAGATCGATCCCAAAAAACCTTCATTTAGGCCCTCCAAATGGCCTTGGAAGTTAAAAATTGTTAAAAATAGTAAATTACCAAAATTGCAAGAAACTTGTTTTGAGCCAATTTGAAAAGGTGGGCGGCCATCAATATCCACCCCGATCAATCCTCCCTCTTTAGGAAGAACTGGTATCCATTACGTTGAGTTCCCGGGGGAGATGGAAATGTTGAAATTACTAAGACAACTGAGGGGGGGGGGGGTTGAATCAGTTGTTACTGTGCTTAAACAATTTTATTCCTATTAAAATATTATTAACCTTCTCCAAGTGATCATCAAGATTATGCAAGACATGAACAACAGAAATAACAAACATCAATCACATATATGATATACACGGAGACAGATATTCACGACGAAACCCATAAAGGGAGAAAACCTCTTCTTCTTCGAATGATAGGCAATATTTTATGTTATGTACATCATCTTTCTTTGAACACCAACTCAAAATGAGGCTACAACCTCTTCTTTAACAAGATGCAACTTGCTAAGAGCACCAAATCTTTGGTTTCTCTAGAACCCACTAGAAGGAAGCACCAACTCCCTAAGTGTTCCAGCACCAACTGGATGGAAGCACCAACTTCCAATCACATAGGAACCAACCTATATAACAGAGAACAATGGTTCTCCCTTGCACCACCCTACCACCCTGGTTTTTCTGGATACAACCAGATGGAAGCTACAACTCTCTGTGTTCAAGAACCCACTTGAAACTCTGAGGACAACAGTCCTTCGTCGCACCACCTTACCACCCTGAGATATCAATCTTTTCTTTCTAAAATTTATTATAGTGATACAGAATTTATCAATGGATTACCACTCTCATCACTATTCTGCTACACTACTCTGCCCTGCCTGCATCAGTGTGTGTTGATTAAGGTTGGTTGTCATTGATGTCAACCCTTGAAGAAAGCCCCATAGCACAAAGGTTTGGGTAATGGACCCAATATTGTTTGATGTAAATATGACTCATTATTTTTTTGTCATGATTGATAAGAAGTAAATATGGATGAACTCTAAAGTGGTCCCCTTATGGTGAAAGCCCTCACGGGAAGACGCTTTGTGGAGTAAGAGAACCCATGCTTAATTGTGGAATAATGAGATGAAGGAAAGTGAATTTGTCAGGGAAAAT
>ML805295.1:433128-443755 GCA_009831015.1 Picea engelmannii
TAGCATAAGGGTGTGTCCCTCCCAACCACAAATCTCTTATTTATATGTTCAAAAAGTGGTTCCATCTGTTGGAGCAAGAAATATGGGTTGCATAAGTGTATGACCTTTGTGATTTATGCTCGAGGCCCATGCAATTTGAATTTAATTTATTTTTTGGGTCATTTTGAGGGTGCACATGGGTTGCTAACTAGCAACAAGTGATTTATGTGTGGGTTTCACTTCAATATGATGTGCACATAAGATAAACTAATTCAAAACTTGTCCAAAGGCTTGGCAATTCATTGATTTGATAAATGGTAAAGGATTAGTTCAACCTCATTGGTTAAGGGGACCAAATATGGCTATAACATAATGATAATTAATGTAGTTATTTGATCATGGATCTTGATTAAAGAAACAACTCTTCTTGGGTCACAGAACGAGATTCATGGAGCCTCCCTTTTCACCCTCTTTAATTCTTTTCCCAGCTCTAATGTTTTCTGACATTCTTCTCCACAGACTTATACTGAAACAAATATCTATTTTTTGTTCGTCGAGAATACCCGCAAACCCTTTTTGAAGTGTCGTTATTATAGCAAACTTGTCGCAACATCCGTCAAATGCAACATATTTATAGATTTTGTAACGTCGCAATTCCGACGTAAAAAAGTCATAAGTGACCGTTGGTATTTTGACTTGGTGAACATACTAAGGTGATCGTTGGAGGGGAAAACCTAGTTTCCAAAACGTCGCAATTGCGACATACATTTTCACAAACGTGGCAAGAGAGGCGTTCCAGTGGAAAACGTGGCAAGAGAGACGTTAACGTGGCAAGACCAACGTTAACGTGGCAATTGCGACATACATCTTCACAAACGTGGCAAGAGAGACGTTCCAGTGGAAAACGTGGCAAGAGCGACGTTCTAGTGGAAAACGTGGCAAGAGCGACGTTAACGTGGCAAGACCAACGTTAACGTGGCAAGAGAGACGTCAACGTGGCAAGAGCGACGTTATCGGGCAAATTGAAATTTTATTTTTTTTAAATTCCTCTATTTTGCGACAATATGGACAATTTTGTCCATAACGCCGCAAATAAAACGTCGGAATTTTTACAATATGTAGTAGTGAGCAGATCTGAGCCATACTAATGCTCAACCTCCAAGATGGAAAGTGCCACGTCCTGCTAGAATGTTGAAACCCTCAATAATTTTTCCCTGCTACCAAAAGTGTCCAATCATCCCGAGAAATATTCCAAATGATAGATCGAGAAACTGTAAGGACAACCCAGATGTCCAAATTCCCAAATCCACTCTCAAACCCCGTAGATCTGAATTTCCCACTGAATGGGGTGCCCCACTGGATGAATGAAACCCTAGCTGGTTCAACCCTGATGAAGGAGGCCTCCAAATGCTTTGAAACTCTCCAAGAATATAGATCGGGCTATGAGAATCCCGTGGGAGAAGTTTCGGACTCAAATCTCAAGCGGATCTCCCTAGATCTGAGTTTTACTGAATCACAGGACGTCCCCTATGGCTCCAAGACGTCCCAATCTGCAGAAAAATGTAGAATGATGATAACCCTCCAGAAAATCCCTCAAACTGATGGTCCTGCCCCTGTAAACAAAACCCAACTGTCGGAATGGCCCCCGACCCTCAGGATAAGTTGGATCGAACCTCCCTCTAGATGATGGTGCACCCTTGCTGGAAACACAAGAACAGTATGGCCTGCTACCTTCTGAAGTGCTAGATGGATATGGGCTAAGACTAGAATGGTGTGGAGGAGTCTTTCATCCCCGAGACCAAGCTGCGGAACAAGGTGAGTGGATATTTCACCACTTAGTTGCTCACAAGGGTTTGTACAGCAAACCCCCAAACTGAATGCTCAAGAGAAATAGGAAATGCTAATCCAAAACCAAAATGAGTAATAGGTGCGCCCCAGCCTCTTACTTATACTTGTCCTTCTAATTCTCTGTTGAGTTAGGTTAACTCCCATGGTTAATCTTCTATTCTTCTGTTGAGTTATCTTTTACTCCTTTATCCTTTTCCTTTCTTAAGTCAACTTAAAAATATAACTTTTAACTTCTTGACTTTCCCCCTTTTAGTGTGAGACTATGACCTAGTGGGGGTGCCCAGGCCACTGAGTCTCCTCATCACCTCTCTAAGAGGTGGGGGACATTACAGTTAGAAAACCACATTAGCCAAGGAAACATGGCACAATAAGACACTGACAAGTGTCAAGTTGATACAACATTTCAGGCACGTGAAAATCATGACTATGTATGACACATGGCATCCAATAGGCTGGTGACACGTCATTAAGTGACGTAAGCATTTACATTACTCTAGGATTCCTACTTTGGGATATTTCACCACTAAGAAAATACTCTATAGTCTGGAAGTCTCAAATGTCGAAGCTCCGAAAGGGACACACGTCAGATGATCCGTAGTATCGAGAGTTACCACTTCGAGAGTTTTTCGTTGTAAGAAAAAACTCCAACATCACAAAGTCCCAAACGTTGAAACCCCGAAAGGGAATATTGGAGGTCACGAAGATTCGAAGGAAAAAAAATGACGAAATCCTCGCAGCCACACATCTCAATGCCCGATTAAGACACAGTTGTTCGATTAAGGAAAGAAGGAATCGAATTAAGGTTTAAGGTGGACAGTTGATCTCTTCCACGAAAGAGACTTTAACTGACTAATCATATCAGAGATATCGCACCCGAGCGTTTTGTAAGGAGTAGTGTCTCGAAGTCCCAAAGGACGAAAATCTGAAACCCCGTGAGTCGTCCATCTCAGTGGGTAATATGAGCCGTCTGAACTGACCGACGATATCGTGATTGGGATTTTGGTAGTACAGTCGAGTCACGAAGACTTGAAATGGAAAAGTATCGAAACCCCGTCAACAATCCATCATATCAGGAGAATGAATCGTGTTCATTCATTTGATAAGCACTCATGTGCTTGTCTCGCCTAAGCGTGAGGTCACCGCTATTGGTCATATCGTAAAGAAGTTTGAAAGGGAAGATTGTAATGCATTGCCTATAATTGGTAAAGCTTTTGGTTCTATGCCACGGTCATGTGAGATGGTTTGAAGGAAGTGCCTTCACGAAATCTGGTCTCTGTAAATATAAAAGATATTAGGGATCAAGTATAAAGGATTAAATTGATCCATGATAGTGATCAATTTATGGAAAGCCTTCACTGTAAAAATGATAAAACAATTATTATAATTAAGTTAATCGAAGAGGCGTGATGATTGAATATGGTATGTTGGTGAGCCAAGAACGCAACAGAAACAAGAGTACGATCTAATGAGTCGATCCATGTCTATGATCAACTCATGAAAAAAATGAACCAATACACAGTCATGATTAAAAGAGAATAAATCATGAAAATATGAATAAATAATAAAAAGGAAAAATGATATTAATTAATGTTTAATTTATCATTTTAAATGAAAAGGTACAATGGTTCAAATAAAGGGACGCGATGTTTTAAATTTCACACCAGTTTGAAGATTATATAAACAAGAAAAAGTGGTGAGAAGAATGGGTCTCTGTGGTTCACATTAGAATATCTAAAACAGAAGCAGAGTCCAAGATGAAGAACTCATTGTTCTAAGGTGCCTGTCAATTTCTAATTGAAGATCAAGAACAGAAGAAGACAAAGCAGCAGTTATGAAATCCAGAACTTGATAAAGAAGACCATACAAGCAGAGGCTGCAACAGACAAGTAGAAAGTACAACAATGGTTGTATGAGTCAAAGTTACTCATGTACAAAAGAAAATGTATTGAATTATAAACTAAGAGTGGTTGTGTGGTGCAAGGGCAGGTTGGAGCCTGCAGAGGAGTTGGTGCTTCCTTGTCAATTGTGGCTGACTAAAACAGGGGTCGAAGCCTCCTACCAGTCGGTGCTGGTAAAAAGAGGGAGTTGGTGCTTCCTTGTCAGTTGTGGCTGACTAAACAGAAGGTTGAAGCCTCCTACCAATTTTTGTTGGTGAATGAGGGTGTGGGTGCATCCTTCCAGTTGTAGCTGGTAAATGGGGTGTGGCAACATCCTTTCAGTTGTAGATGAAGAAACTTGGGGAATGTCTCTCCATCAAGTTGTAGCTTAAAAACAGTTTTGTAAAAGAACTTTTTATTAATGAGAAAAGAGTTGGTGGTTTTCCCTGTTGGGTTCCACGATAAAATATTATGTTCATAAGGGTTTGTTGTTCATCATATATTGCTTAATTGAATAATTAATATGTTTTCTTAATATGGATGAAGTTAAAAAGAAAATGTAGGAAATATTGATTCATCCCCCCCATCTCATTATTGTTGGATATTCCATCAAGCTCCTTCGGCTCTTCGGCTCTTCAGAGTTAGGGACTTCGGGACTTTAGTATAATCGCTACTCCATTTTCCTCTAGAGTGATCACCTGCTGAGTAAGTCATAAGTGGTGGAGACTGCTTTCTGTCGGTTAATACTTCCACTTACACTATCCTTCAACTGTAGTAGATCGACGGTCGAGAATGCTCCCGAAGTGCTCTTCATATCGGAAGTTTCGTGTCCACTTCAGGACTTCGACATTCGAGACTTCAAGACTTTGGGCAAGTGCTAGTGGTACAACACCCGAAGTAAAAATCTTGGAGTGACGAAACTTACTTATGTCACTTGATGATGTGTCATGAGCTAAGTAGATGCCATGTGTCACTCAGATTCGTGATTTGTACATACCTGAAATGTTGATTCAACTTGACACTTGTCATTGTCTCATTGTGCCATGTGTCCTTGCTGACGTGGTGTTCTGACGTGCTCTGCCAACTTGGTCTGCCACATGTCCTTGCCGACGTGGTCTTCTGACATGCTCTGCGAACTTGGTATGCCACATGTCCTTGTAGACGTGGTCTGCTGATGTGGTTCTCCCTGATCTCACGATCATCACATTTTATCTAGATCCGATGGTCCTTCTTCATTTTGGATTTCGGGCTTCGGGTAATTCGACTTTCAAGTTGGCAATTCTCTCGAAGTGAGATTCCCCGAACAGTGACCTCCTTGCAAATTTTGACGTGAAACAAATTTTTTTCATTGATCATGTTCTTAGATCGATGGCTCGATCTATCCTCAGTGATGCTCTTCTATATTATCATGCCCTTCCACTTAGAATGATCAAACGGTTGTCGGGTATTCGATTGAAGGTCCTTTGGATAGGTGATCCAACGACCAATGTAGCTCTTCCTCCTGAGCTTTCTCGCCTTTTATTCTTTCCATCGATGACAAGCACACTCTTCATGTAAACATGCCAACAGGAAAATCATTTGTTGAATCAACATCTCGATGAGTTGTTTTCCTTGTTGGAGAAGTTTTGTTGCTTATCTTGTTGAAGGTTGTCATGAACCTGTGGCTGGAAGGGTTGAACCTATTTAACTAGTTTAGCTACATGAGATGCATGTATGCAAAAGGAATCTTTACACTTTGTTGCAATATTTTCAACCTGCTTATGTTGGATAGAAGGTGTATGGACTAAGGTTGCAGTGGTGTTCTTTTGTTCATGCTTTGAACAGACTATGAAGAAGCTGAATTTTGTAGTATGAGATACTACATTGTGACACTGTTTAGGTGGGACAATAGTCGGAATTACCTCTGGTATCCTGTAGAGATGACCCCCCAAGAGTAACAATGACACTACGGGGTCGAGACTCATAAATAGCATGGCACTTCCACATATATGGTTGGAACAAGATAATATCACAGACATCTAGGGGGGAAACATAACGTAATACCTCATCCTTGAAGGGATGGATGTCGTATGACAGTCGGTACTATTGGCTGACATGAAGATCTCATCCCTAGAAAATCCACCCAATGTTGTATGTTTATGGGTGTGGTGTTGTCAACAATCCAAACTGTTTAACGACCTATACTAAGATGAGGTTCTTCTGGCTTCTGCTATCAACAATAAAATGCAGCGGGGTCCCATTCACCCACATATGATAATCAAAAAGGTTCCCCCCTCTTCATAATCTATTGGTTCTTCTAGTTGAATTGCTCTGATCGCGACAATAGCATTGGGGTTTGTGTCAATGATCTATATTCTATCAGTATTTTCATAATCAAATTCAGAATCAGGGTTCGGCTCCTTGTCTTTTATCTCAGCCACCAGTGACTTTTTTGAGTGACATTCATCGGTGTTGTGCTAGGGGATTTTGTTGAAATCACACTATTTTTTAGTGTCCTTCTTCGTCTTTCTGTGATGCTTCTTTTCCTGTGGCTTGGACTGGTTTTCGAGATGTTGTTTGTTAAGGCCATCTTTATCATACTTTGGTTGTTGCATATTTGCAGACCCAAACTCCCATTTGTTCTGGTGCTTAAACTTCTGCTTGATCTTAAAAACATATCGATAAGCAGAACGGAGTGATGAGATGTCGAGAATATCCATTTCAGTTTGGATGTATCTGTGTAGAGCCCCACGGTATTTTAGAACCAAATGTCATTCAGAGTCTTTGATACCCAGCTTGGTGCATAAGGTATGGCAGGTATTGGTGAACTCTGGAACTGCTTGGCCCCTTTCTTGCCATAGTGTGGTCCATCTCATGTACTCGTCCTCATAGTTGCCAACAGGTTAATGTTTTTCCTTTACCGCATCCACAAAAAACTCCCAAGTGGGATCGGCCCCATATATTCCAGACTCCTATGTGGAAATTTTCTCCCAGTAAGTTTCCCACCAATGTTTGCCATGGGAGAGAGCCTTAAGGAGTGCGAAGGTGATCTTTTCCCTGCCGGAGAAATTATGAACAAATAAATAACCTTCTAGCATATTTAACCATTTTTCTAAGGCATCCACATCTATCTGTCCTTAAAATATGGGAATATCAAAATTAACTTGTACCTTGAAATGCGAGGTACTTCCAAAGTGGCCTCTTGATGAAGATGTGTTTTTTGTTATCGGAAAGCATTGAAGGATGTGGGAAAAATTCTCTAACATTTCGTCCCTCTATCACGTGAGAGCTTTCTCAAGCAATAGATTAATAGAATCATCTGCTCTGTCATTTTTATTTTCTTCCGCCATGGAGGGTTTCTTGGATGTGTGTTGATGGGGCTTAAATCCCCTGATTCAACAGTAGGAACCAAACCTGCCACCGAGGCACAATTAGACTCTACATCGTTTGTAGTCGAATGGTTCTCCAGATCTTACAATCTAGCCAAATTATCGATGAGCTTTTATGTTTTCTGGTGAATGCTCTTCCTTCAGTTAAAATAGTTTTTTCTGTATTTTCTCTTAGGTGTGGCATGTATAAGAGATGCAAGCCAGTATAAACCAACTTGGCGAAGATAGGACAAGATTTTTAACTACTAGGAAGGGGTCGAGCTTGGGATAACTCGCTACTCGAACATCCAGACAACGATCATATGCCAAAGGGGTTTAGTAATAATACTTTAACCAAAAGACCATCCAACTGTTGTATGAAAAAGATACTTAGAAGAAAGAAGACGCATATATGATCAAGATCAGGGTAAGAAAAATAATTCATCTACCGGGATATTCACCACACAGCTGAGGTAAACTACTTAACATAGAGAAAGAAACACAATTGTAATCAATGTCACAGCAAGAAAAATAATTCATCTACCAAGACATTCATCACATAGAAGTACAATGATTTACTTTCATCATTTAAAGCAAGGAACATCAAAACTTTGTAACATATAACTTGACAACAGAATTTAATTGCTCTTACTCATTTACTGCAACATTCATGGAAAAGGAAAGGAAGTGATTCTTCTCCAACTCCAATCACATACAACAACCATCGACCCTTTAACCATCGATCGATGTTCCTATTTATAATGTAAAGTCTTAACAGTAATTAACAATAAAATACAATTTGAGCTAATCAAGAGTCGCTACGTGGCGTATTTCAACAGTCCATCTGAGTTGTTTTCTATAAAAGGGTGTGTTAGCGTCGGAAGTCACTACTGGATTTCTTGCAAGAGAAGAGCCCGACACCCATCAGTTTTATGTCACGATTTTTTTATAAGGGGTGATCGAATGGAGATAATGGCTCGAGGAGGTATCACTCTAACTCAGGGACTGAGTCTGGTACATAAAGAACAAAGGAGGTATAGAATCCTAACTTCAGCCAGTGGGTTGATTAAAATATGAGAAGGGGGAAGACTTAGGAGAAAATGAACAAACAGCTCTGGGCAACAAGCTTGCAGCGGTTTGCAGGGGAAAAAACTCTGAACGCAGGATCCTCCTGGTTCGGGGCTTCAAGAAACTGAAAGGGGACTTGACTGGATCCTCCAATTCCAAGTCACTCAGCGCTGGGGAAATCACAAGAACCAAATATTGTCTCCGTAACTATTACAGTGATCCATTACAACATCATCCTATAATAGCTACAGCTCGACTGGATCCTCCAATTCCGAGCTGCTCTAACACCGTGTAAACAAAGACATGGAAGAAACTAGCATTCATAAGGCAAGAAGTCTCCAAAGCTCATACATAACCAGAATAACAGTGCTTCATTAAAACTTTACAACCGGGAGCTCATCTCAACCATCCATCCTTACAAAATACAAAGACTGAGTCTATATACTCAGAGAAAAATGTTTAACAGAGGCGTGCCCAGTCGCCCAAGGCTTGGTGTCCCTTCAGTCAAACTCATACTGATATTCTTTGTCGGACACCACCTTAACTGCGCATGGATCCCGTAGGGGGAGTAGCTGAATCAGTAAATGTTGAGTTAGCGTGCGATGACCTCCTCTGGCTAGTCGAGGACTCGGCATGGCTTTTCTTAAGAGAACTGGTACAGGGGACCCTCCCGGGTAGATTTTTGGTCGGGACCTCCATACTCTTCAATAAATGACTGAGGAGAGGCCTCAACCACCCTCTCTTCTCTGCATTCATTCCTGGAAGCTACTGGGATTTCAAGTCGAATCGGCGCACAGAGAATGCAGTGCTTCCTCTCTTTCCTCGCGGCCTTTTGTACTTCACCGTGACTTTTCCCCGACTCTGTATCGGGTTTCGAGGTTTCGTGTTCCCCGTTGTTAAGAGTTCTTGACCCTTTGAACTCCTGATCATCGATTATCCGATGAGCGCTCTTTTTCCCTTAGCCCCTCCTAGCAATACCATGGTCCATACGACCACCTCCTATATGACCTCGGCCAAACCTCTGTCGGGGTTTCGGCGATTTCGATGTCTCAATACACAAGTCTCTGGGACTCGCGATTCTCTGATTGCCGATGCGCCTTTCGTGTTATCCCTTTGACTAGGCTCTGGTCCAAGTGACCACTACCATATTCCCTTGACCATACTTTCCATCGGGGTTTCACGGTTCGCATTTTTGAAGTGCACGAATCACTCGTCCCCAAGATCCCCGATATCCTGATGGCTTCAAGTTTCCCGATGGGCGCTTCCCTGTCGGGACTTTCCCGATGATGTCGATCGCCTGCCACGCGTCCTTTCTCAGACATACGGTCTAGATCTCTTTCACTATTTCTCGTGTCCATGATCAGGCTCGCTTGACGTTTATGGTTGCGGCCTTTGAATAAAACTCACCTGAACAGCCTTCAAAATCCCACTTCCATGTGTTTACATCAAAGGCCTCAAATCGGAGAGGAAGACATCCCTGTGCAAGAAATGTTGCTAACATTAGGCTCCATGGGGGATAGATTCGTCCCCGCGATGCTCTAAGAACTCCTTCCGCAGCTTCAGTGCCTTGTTGTTGGGCTATGGAGTCATGCTCAAAACATCCCGCTGCTGAAAATACAGGCCGAAAAATAAAAGCGAACAAAATAAACATACATGCTCAAAAGAGCTTATTTATGTACAGCCTAATACTAATATACTTTGTACATGAGGCTAGGTGAAAGCAAATTTCCACCATAGCCAATCAAGTAACTTCCTGAATGGAAGCTCCTTCCTTCTATCGATGATTACAAACAGGTGGTGTAACCATGAGAGCAGAACGGTTACGCTCTTCAAATCCTCCTTACAGGCTGAAGTTGAGATGAAATAGGGCGGCTCCAACTTATGAAGGAAATGCAACTCCATGTATTCCTTCACAGGCTCATAGGACTAGTGGCAAACTCCAGAAAATGGGCGACATGAAGCCTCCTCTGTTAAACAGTTGTGGATGTGTGGTTGAATATCTATGGTAAGAACAGGTGGGTGGACAACTGACGTAGGTTGATTGATCTCAGGCGGTGGTTGCTCACTGACTGGCTCTGCGCAGTGTGTAAACTGCATCTTCGACTGCTCCTATGGTTCTTCTTGTGCCTCTTCTTGGCTCTCCCAAGGGTCAGATTCATAATCATCATAGATAGGACCTGTGCGAAAACTCTTCTTTTCAATTTTCTGCTCAGGGGGGCTGATTTCCTCGCATTGTCTTTCATTTGTGAATAGAGGAGAAGGATCTGCAGTCTTCTCTTGGAAGTTCTGGGTGTCCAGCTCAGAACCTGATTCATAGTTTTCATACACGGGTTGGCTGCTACCCAGATCATCAATCTGTGATGCGGGGCTCTACTGCTCCTCAACTGAATAGTCGTTAAATCTGGGTGAACACCAAACTTCTTCATTTTGCAAAAAAGGAACGATCTCCAGCTCCTCCTTTTCAATCCCAAATGTAAATACATCATGGGAAATCTTGTGAATAAAAAG